>RJWM01008374.1:0-73022 GCA_004363535.1 Dasyprocta punctata | reverse complement strand
GAGTATTCTAATCCAAATATTATAATCCCTTTTCTAACTTTCCTTATAATCCAGAAAGTTATATTAGTAATCCCATTGATACATTATTGGAATCCTGGCAAAGTTAATTTTAATCTACCACCTCCATTGCTACCCATTACAAGAGTAAAGACACCAAGACATATTCAAAGTTAAGGGCAGCCAAGGGGTGCTAAGCCCAGTCCAAGTGAGGATATGCAGACAAAAGTCTTGATCCAAGGCCTCTCCCAGAATTTATTATCTTGTGAAGAAGGGGATGCCTCAAGGATGAGTGACAGTGAGGATGGTGAGTAACTTGAGCTGGCTAGCCAGGTGGGGAGAAAAGCATCTTTGCAATATGCAAGGAGATGAGTAGAAACACCAGTCTGCATAACTTGTTTGGAATAGCACATAAATGAATTTAGGAGGCTGTTGCTTTCCTTTCTGGTATGTAAACGTTTGTACCCTGGGGACTCACAGCCTCTTACTCTGAGGCTCTACCCAGTTGACATTCCTGGAACTGAGTGGCTCTGCCCTCCCGCTGTGCTCGGATCTTTTATAGAGAGCACTATGTGAGGAAACAGGAGGCTGTCAGACTGGTTTTAAAGTTTACATATCAGTACTTCAGCTGGCTTTATTTGCATTGCTTAGAGCCAATTGAAGAGAGAAAGAAATACCATAGCCAGCTCTGTTTATATCATTATATGGAAATAAGACTTAATTTAACTGATGTTGTAGCAATTGTTCTGCATTCAAGAAGGGGCGCCCATGTAGTCTTCTACAAAGCCGTGTGTTTCATGTATGTTTTTTCTGTATGTCATTTCACCAAAGAAAAGGTTAAAAAAGAAGATGCATGTAGAATGTCAGTTCTTAAAGTACACAATATTTTTATTCATTAGTTTACACATGTAAATAAAAAGTACTGTATAGCAGCAGCATGCTTGGGAAAGATTTAATTAGTAGTGATCTCTGGGGACAAAGAAGGGAGTGTGACAGACTAGAGCCTTTATATCTATAGTGTTTTATATTTCAGAGAATCGCATCAAATAAGGGCAAAAAAAGCTGGCATGTGGTGCACTTGGGAACACTTGGGAGGCTGAGGTAGGAGGAGCTTTGTGAGTTCAAGGCCGGTTTGGGCTACGTTAGTGCAAGGCCAGCCTGAACTACATAGTGCGACCCTGCCTCAAAAAACTAGGGCTGGGAGTTTAGTTCAGTAGCTTAAGCGCCTGTCTGGCAGGCACGAGGTTGTGAGTTCAATCCCCAGTACCAGAGAAAAAAAAAGGGTTAAAAAGTATCTTCAAGTTTCTGTTGCATATGGATGAGTGTATTATATTGTTTTCAGTACATTTTTGCATATTTTCTTATTTAAAAACAAAATTTATAAAGTAAGCAGGATATTCTTTAAGGGATGAGGGAGCTGGAGGTAAAGATCAGGCATATAACTATAACCTTTATTTTTTGTCCTCAAGGTACCTGAAGCTCTTCACTTTTCTGCCCCTTGCAGAGGTTGACCACATTATGCAGCTGCATGCCAAAGAACCAGAAAAGCGAGGTCCACAGAAGCGACTTGCTGCAGAAATAACAAAACTTGTTCATGGCCGGGAAGGACTAGATTCTGCTAAAAGGTAACCTTTGAAACAATTAACACTTCCTGAAGTTTAGTTGATAGACTTGAGAAATTATGGAGCTATGCAAGATAGATATTGCAATTTCAAAAACTTTCGGTATGAACACGAGCTGGATAATGTGTACTATGATGTATACGAAGCGCTTATGTGACGTGACTTTCAAAATGTCTTCCAGGTGTACACATGCCCTTTACCACAGTAGCACAGATGCACTGGAGGTCATGTCTGACCAGGAGTTGAAAGAGTTATTTAAAGAAGCTTCATTTTCTGAATTAGTCCTTGACCCTGGAACAAGCGTCCTAGACACATGCCGCAAAGCAAATGCCATTCCTGATGGTCCTCGAGGGTAAGGCGACTCACCTTTTTGATTCGGTTAATTCACCATTCACTGTTACAATGTATAGCATGCTTCCGGAGAGAGTATTTGCCTGATGCTTTCACGGCATCTCATCTTGCAGAAGTTAGGTTATTTGAAGAAAAACGCCTGGCATTTTCTGTAGGTATTCCCATACTCATTACATTGGTTACTTTTCCCTTCAGCCCTGTCGAGCAGCCATGTTGTTTAGGAAAGGCGCTCCACAGTCAGCTTAGGGCTGTGGTCACAAACTGAAGAGTGAACAGTGACACGAGGTGGGCATGGTGGCACATGCCTGTAAGGTCAGCACTTTTGGGAGGCTCAAGCAGGATTACAAATTTTACTATAGCTCAACCAGAGCAATTTAGTGATTTAGTTGAGACCCTGTCTCAAAATTTGGGTGGGGGGGTGCAATATAGCTCAGTGTGAAGACTGAGTTCAGTCCCCAGTAATTGAATATATATAAATAGTTGAATTACTGAAAATGAAATGAGAGGATATAATTTCATAAGACTTATAAACTATAAAATATTCCTCTTGGTAATTGCATTTTTCTTCAGGAAATAGGCAGAATATTTTAATTCCTGTTCTATCATATTATTAGAGAATATTTTTGTTCTATGTTATTTGGCATATCATTAACACTTACTCATTTGTAACTGAATAATGAGGTAGAAGAAAAAACATTAGGCAGGAATGGGCATGTGGTTGGATCTCTGTAGTTACTGAACATTTCTGCTTTCAGGTATCGCATGATAACAGAAGGTGGAGTCAGTATAAATCACAGACAAGTAACAAATCCTGAGAGTGTTTTAGTTGTTGGACAACATATTCTCAAGAATGGACTGTCTTTACTTAAAATAGGAAAAAAGAATTTCTACATTATAAAATGGCTTCAGTTATGATGCAAAATCCTTTTGGTTGTTCCGATTTGTCATTTTCAAAACATATGGAAGGTTAGCTTCAAAATGAAAAACAGAGGCCTCACAATGTAATTTATTTTTTTGAATTGGTTAATAAGGTGCTTATTTAATGATGGTTTATTTCTGGCTCAGACATTAATTACTATAGAAACCCCTGATTTCAAGAATTGAAAAATGGCACGGTGGCTGTTATATCTGTGATTCCAGCCCTGGGAGGCTGACACATGTGGATTGCCACAAGTTCAAGGCCAGCCTGGGCTATGTAGCACGACCCTCAAAAATAAAAGAACTTATCTCATGAGTTGGATCCCCGGTACCAAAAAAAAAAAAAAAATTACTTTATGAAAGAACTAAATGTTGTCTTTTCTTTCTTGTTCATTTGGAAGTGATAAGGTAAAGCAATGAAAAGGTACAGTATTAAGGAATGTGGGTACATTTATTTCAAGATGTCACTAATAAACCATGCCTGTAGTATCCATATTAGAGATGGGAAAGGTGGGGCTGGGGATTTAGCTCAGCAGCGCGAGCACCTGCCTAGCAAGCACAAGGTCATGAGTTCACTCCTCGGTACCAAAAAAAAAAAAAAAAAAAAAAAAAGCACCCAAAAAAGAAATGGGAAATCTATTGGAAACACAAATTTCTGATTATTTTGTTGTTTGAGAAATGAATTCTTGAAGTTAGTTGAGGCTGTACTTGCCATTAAAAATTATGCTAAGAAACATTTTCAAAGAAAAGTACGAATCAGTAATTTTCAGTTTCCAATTCAGCCTGTATTTCAGTCAGTATAATTGTTTACTCACACCCTTTTGTCAGTGGATTCCTGATACAACAATGTTTTATAAATGTAAAAACTTTTTTGTTCAATTCTATCCCCAAGCAGACCGTAAGTAGATGTAAAGTGAAAAGGTAAGGAGCCAAAGGAATAAGAGAGGTATTTTAACAAATGTGAACTGCTATAAGAACATCAGAAGATAAAGGAAGTTTTAGGTTAAAAACTAAAAATTGCAAATCAAGACAGAGTACAGGAGCCCAGAAATGTATCTCAATGGCATAAGCACCTGCCTGGTAAGCACAAGGTCCTGAGTTCAATTTCTGGCACCAAAATAAATACATACATAAGACTGAATACAGGCCCACATATATTAGGCAAGTTAATTTTCCTCTAGAACCGTTTCCACATCTGAAAAATCAAGGTAATAGCACTCTCATTTCCTTTAGAGGATCAAGTAAAATACATAAAACGTTCATCAGATTTCATCTGAAAACCCTGCAGGCAGCAGATTCTGGCTGGTTGCTACTGGGATTACTTGAAGTCACATGTCTTCATATGCAGAAATGGAGCTCTAGTACTCAGTGAACTGTTAAGACTCTCATAAAGTTGTAAACCTTGGTATGGTTTAAGCTTTGGTATTAGGTTCTGAAGTAGATTTTTGTATTAAAAAGCTAGTTTATTTAAACCTTTCTCTGCAGTAGGTAAGAATTATTTACAAACTTCAATGTTCTTTCATACCAGCAGTTTTATTTACACAGGAAGAACATTACAGGTATCCATTATAAACATGACCAAGATCATCTCCACATTCCAGAACTTCACCCAGTTTAAGAACCAACAAAGGAAGGTTTTCTCTTTCTATAAGTTTCCTGTTTTTCTTTGTACAAAGTGTGTAGTACTACACTAGCAAGTGCATCTCCATAGCATGTCTTTAAAGCTGACACTGTCAATTTGAAATCGGCTTGATGTGCTGGAGAAGGCACATGGTGATTTTTTTCTCTGCAAATTCAAAAAGCTACAATGGTAGTCCTTCAACCTGTCTGAAAAAAGTAAATCATGGATGGTTATAATTTTAAAACTGGTGTTTAATGATAGCAAAGGGATTTTTAAGTGTGCTAAGATTTTGGTAGTATACATTGACTGTCAAACTGGTACTGTCAATGAATTCAAGCAGTCCTCATGTCAGACTGTTTTTTGTTTCAGATTAGTTACAGCATACTATTCTTCAGTAAATGGGAACCATAAGCTAAAGTTAACATACTGGTAATTTGTCCCTGCCAGTGATCTTTCACAAATACCTGGTCACGATCTGAAAAGAAACTGTAACTTATTTAATGTGTTTGTTAGAGATGGAGCTAGGTGTCTTAAGGATTTCTATTTATATCTTAAGATTTTTAATGTACTTTGTACCAAGAATTACCTGGGAAGTTTTCACACACAAAAATTATTAGAGGTAAACATAATTCCCAACCCTTCTATGTAGTTTAATGGTAACTGCTGCAGGGCTGGGGATTTAGCTCAGTGGCATAAGCGCCTGCCTGGTGGGTGTGAGGTGGTGAGTTCGATCCCTGGTACCAAAATTTAAAAAAAAAAAAAAAACCCTTTCAGAGTGTGTGAATGTCCTGATTGTTTCCTTAAATAACAAAGTGGTGGTTTCATAGCATTGTTCTCATATATTCTGTTGGTATGGAGAAAAGGCAACTGTATGAACTACTACAGAGAATAGACTGATTTGAGTCCCACTTCAAACTGCATCTTGTGTCTAAGATGCCCCGTTTTAGAGATGTATTTAGGTCTTCATTGAATCTTCCAAAACTAAAAGGAACTGGCCATTATTACCAAGTCTTTCTAAGATAATCAAGCCCAGATGATTGTTTTTAAAGCAGTGAATTGTGACTCATGCCTTTAGGTTGAAGTAAGAATCGAATCGCAATTTAATTTTTAACACAAGCACAACGTGGACCCCAAATGACAGAAGGGCTATGTAACTACACAGTATGTACCCATCTTTGTCAGTGTTCCAGATCCTCTTAACTCAGCTTTCCTACCAACACAGCAAAGATGCAGAGATTTTCAAAGCTGTAAACTGAAGGGCAAGTGGAATACAGTGACCATATGTGAGGAACTTGCCAACCCACATCTCACAGCCGGTCACTTGATACAGTGCATGCATTATAGTTACATGAAATGTCTTGGCGCTTTCTTCTTCAAGAACTATGGCAGCAGCTTTAAAACTACTAGCAAAAATTACACAGGTCATCTTATCCACAGGCAAGTGGCTTTGTACAACTAGAACATCAACAGTTCTTAAGTTAAATGAAACTGTCACAAGACAGACATGTATATGTATAGGAAAACTTTAGAAACAGCCATTTATTTGGATTAAGTGTGTGATTTGTTCTGTAATGCAGAGTTCACTTCAGTTTAGGAGCCAGTCTTGACATGAAGAAATTCGCATCACTGCGGTACCTGGTAGTTCATAAATAAAATTCTCCTCAATGGGCAGTAACTAGCAGGTTTCAAGTCAACAAAGTCTGTATAATATAGTTCTCTTCACCAAAGATGAGTCTCTCGGATTTCAGCAATAATTTGACTGGCTCCTTGTAATGCCTGCATTAAAGGAAATAAAAACTTTAAATGCTTAACTTACAGTATTAATTTGAAATATGTAGAGAAATTTCCCTACTTGCTATGTATGTAAATTTTTACTAACCAGTATCTTCCCTGAAATTTGAATCTAATCAAGTCCCAAAGGAAAAAAAGTGTACTATTATATAAAGACTGTATTATCCAAAGATCAGAAAGCATTTTAAGCTATTTCAATGAGCAGCTGTGCATCTACAACCCAAGTATAAAAATCGAGAAAAGCCTGCAGTAATACCTTTAGCATATCTGCAGCTTCTTTCCTGCGCTGTGCCATGTCTTCAGATTCAGTAAGGAGATCTTCCAGTAAGGATGATTTATAAAGTTGTCCTACTAACTCACTCTGAAGAGTGTCTTTCACATGATTAACCAAAAAATGCATTACTGCCTTTGGCACACTGCAAAAGAGAACCAAATTACAAAGTTTTGGCAAAATTTCTTTTAAAAATTTGAGCTTTGACTCTGGCCTCAAAATAATAAAGCTAAGTAAGAATGCTGGGCTACCTGAATATTTTTTTAATGGCATAATCATCCTTTAGATTTTTACTTAATTATAATCAAGCAGAAGAAAAGCCAGTTTTTTGGTATTGTACCTTCTTTTATTTCATTTCACCTACTGTATCAACACTATAATGAGCACTATTCATAATAACCAAAATATATAAAAACTCAAATATCTACAATGACGAATGATAAAACACAGTATTGAGACAAGCTAGTATTACCATAGAAAGTAATGAAGTACCTCACGAGTACAGTATAAATGAACCTTAGAAACACTTAGGTAAAAGAAGCCAGACACAAAAGACTAAACCCTTATTTAGTGTGTTCCTACTTACATAAAATGTCCAGAATAGGCACACTGACAGAGATGGTAGGTTAGAGTCAGGGGAGTCACTGCTGATCGGTACAGGGTTTCTTTGTGGGATAATAAAGATGTTACAGAACTAGATAGCAGCATTGTATAATTTCATGAATATACTAAAAAACACTGCAAAATATACTTAAGATGGGAAACTTTACGGTATATATAAAATATGTATTTTTGTTTTTGGTACTGGGCCTTGAACTCAGGACCTTGCACTTGCCAGATAGGCACTGTGCCACCGAGTACATCCCTGGCCCTATGTGAATTGTATTTTAAGAACAGCAACAAAAACCTTTGTAGAGGAAGGGGCAGTAAAGAAAAAGCTAAATTTTTTTTTTTAGCCTACACTGTAAGGGCTGGGGATTTCAGTGTAGACCACCAAGAACTTTTTTTAATTTTGTAGGACAGGATCTTGCTAAGTTGCCTAGGGTGAGCTCAAACATGTGCTCCTCCTGCCTTAGCTTGCAGAGTGCTGGGATTCCAGACATGCACCACCCTACTCAGCTAAGAACTATTATTTGTACCATAAGCTAAAAGTTAAAATATTCTATAGGCAAAAAAGATAACAGGTTATAGAGATAAAACCATTGCTTTAATATGAAGTGTTAAGAAAGAGTATCTAGTTTATTCTTCTCCAGTAAAATTTCTTATTTGCTAATAAATCACCACAAATTGGATACACAATATTTTAAGAATGTTTTCTCAACAGCTAAAATTTTCTTCTCGCTCTCACATAAAATGACATCACAAATACTATGATGAACACGACACCAGGCAGTAGACACATGAAAAACATTCTGAATTAGAATGAGAAAATAGTTCCTTATGAAAGATACTTATTTTAATATTTCAGAGAATCAAATTGTTCAAAAGGCAAGCCAGTGTTAAGCCAAAATTAATGCAATTCTTAAAATCTAGAAAAAACCTTTTGTTAGCTGCAAGTGTGACAGCCAGAAGGAACAAAAGAATATTTAATCGTTTTTCCAGCTAATATGTCAGGTCCCAGTCTGTTAACAGATTATGAGTATTGCTATGACAGTTGTGCAGCGTATCAGATAATTCATTTGATTTAGATAAACTAAATTTTAAAAACGTGTATTTTCAAAACAGCATGGACTCACATAGCAAAATTATAGCCTGTGATTCATGTTAAGTAATACTAACCTGTCTTGAATATTCTTTCTGACAATAAGGAAATAGGATTTGATGAGTCGTTCAATAACCTCACAGTCTCGCTGTTCACGGGCAGACAGTTTTCGTGCAACAGGAACCGGCTAAATGAGATGGGTGAGAAACATTACTTTTGTGCCATTTTGAAATGATAATCCTCTTAACATTCAAAAGTTAAGTAAGTTTTGTCACTTGCAGTTCATTTTGTCTTTTTTCCTATTAATTTGGTCATTTACTTGGTCACCTAAACCAAATTTCTCACAGCTTACCACATCCAGCAGATTGACAGCATGGCCCTTCTGTGGACTGGCTGGCATAATTGGAATTGGTTTTGATTTTTCTTCAGCTAGTAACTCTTCAGCTTTTGAAGTTTTCAGCATTCCTCGCCAGTTGCCTGTTGTAGGCTCTTGACCACTATCTCCAACCCCACCACCTCCAGATGCAGCCTGAAAAAACATGTTCCAAAACCTGTACCAGCTATGTCATCTCTAACATGAACTAAACAATGACAGTAGTCAGAAACACACATCTAGTCCCCATCTGGAGCCTAAAGTATTGGGACAGATAATGGGGGCAGAAAGGGGTGCTGGGCAGCAATGTAGATCTGGAAACCTGAGCTATCTGTGTAAGGGGTTCTGTTGGAAGTTGTTTGTGGAGCCTCGGCCATTGGAGGCCCTAACTTTTTGTCACTTGCTGACTTTTAAAAATTCTTCCTCTTGTGCCACCCATCAAGCACTAGACTATGGAAAATGTATAAGCCGCCCTTAAAAGTAAAACCACTCATTAAAAGTTTGCACAAGGAAACACAGAACTGCCTTTCATTTAACCTCTTCAAAGTAATCTCACACACTTGAACCTATGTCTCCAAAGTTAAGAAATTATTTCTCAAATTAGTTCTGTCTAATAGCAACAAAATCAGTATTTTAAAAAAGTAGAAAATCTTCAGTGGAAGAATATGACTGTTCTCTAGGCCAGTGATGGTGAGCCACTCAGAGCTCTGTATGACACAGACAGCTCGCCGCAGCACACGTGCCATGGGTTCGCCACCCTGGTCTAGGCTGACAGTCATTGTAAGCGGCCTCAAAGTAAAACATAACAATCACAACCCAAAATCCCTCAGTGTCCATACTCCTGAGAAAGGCCCATGAAGAGAAATCTAGTGCTACTAGTTAATCACACAACCACTTGTACAACCTTACTTTCTGATACTGATTAGAGCTTGTAAAAGAAAAACATTATTGCTGGGGGTTTAGCTCAGCAGCACAAGCGCCTGCTTGGCAAGCGCGAGGTTGTGAGTTTGATCCCTGGTACCAAAAAGAAGAAAGGAAAAAAAAAAGTGATTATAACATAATCTGACATTTCAAAAGATGTTTTTAGATACTCTTTATGATCTTACAGTCTGAGCATGGATTGTATACATTTTAACAGACGAGTTGTAAAGATGACAGTTTGGGTATCATACTGAACTGAAATAACTGGTCAAGATCTGTCTCTAGTACATTACACTGAGCTACATTGAGCATAGGCATAAATTACGATTTTTAATTACATGTAACTTAAAAATGACTACTTTTAAGTGCTTATTACTTATATGTGAATGACAATGAAACCTTAAGGAAAGTAAACACATTCACTATGATGCCATGAGTGAAATAAAACTGGTGCAATGGTTTGGATGGTTCTCGATACAATATCTGAACACAGTGGGCTGAGAGAAGGGAAGACATTTATAAAGCTTCGGTTAAAGTTGAGAACCTTGCATCTGGGTAAGAACAGAAGCTAAGTGGCAGGAAAATTAGGAATGAGACTGAATAAGGTTAAACATTATCTAATTTTCTGCCAAAAATTATCAAGAATGGACAACACTCTCAAGCTCTCACAGTTCTGTTTGTTTTCAGTTTGCTTAAGCTGGAGCACATATAAAGCTATGTATTTAGAGTGCCAAGTGCACACTAATAGGAAGCACGAGAAAGAAGCAGTAGAGGATTATCCATTAGTCCTGGACAAAACTCAGCCTTCAAGAGGAAATGTCCAAAAGTACAATTTCTATCTCTAAAATCTTATTTCCCTACCAAAACATGAAATTCAAAACTAGAGCTGAAGTAACAAGACACCCTATTATTGTGAATGAAAACAGTGTTAAAACTAGTTCCTGCCATCTTGCCAGGGTTAGATAAAAGGAACATTAAGAACATTATCACAGACAACAATAGATGCCACTCTACAAACATTCTTCAATGGTTTGAAGACAATGTTTCAGCGAGAACAAAAGGCACCAACATTTCCATTCTGAAGCCAGAGACTCACATTTTTAGTTTCTCTTCTGCTGTCCTGAATTAACTGTTAAGAGATACGTTAAAACATGCAATTTAACAAGCAATGGTTTACATTAAATATCAATGGTTTGAAATTTTAAAAAAAAGGCAGGATAATTTCCTCTAACTTCTTTTTCTGTGTGCATCTTATATACTGCAAATGAAAGATGTCCACAGTGTTTTATAAAGTATGCATAGTTACGGAACTTAAAATTTTGATTAAAGTCACGTGACAGCCCAAACTGCGACTCTACTCCATGTACCGTTCCCAGAAGATTATGTTGCACCCAACAACTAGGCATGCAGGCTTGGATGGGAATCAGAACAGACCTTGCCATCAGCCTCGGCAGAAGCAGCAGGGGAGGGCTCCTGGGAGACAGGTGCCAAAGCACTTGGAACTTTAGAAGACTAAAGGCAAAAATGCAGGGAGAAAAATCAAGGATGCCAAAAGTGCACTCAGAAACAGTCTAAATGTGAATTTTTTTCCCCTCTGTAGTAAAATAACATGAAAAACAATGTAATTGTGGGAGATAAAATTGTTATTCTGTCTTATTTCCTATACTATTGGTCACCTTTGGTAAAAGTTTTCTACAGATGAATGAATACCTAAGAAAAATCTAAATCTAAAACCTCACTTTTAGTTTTGGCATTTAATAAGATCTTTTTTTCAAGGTTACATGATTTTTATTATGTATTTCAATGTATCAACTATTATAATTATTACTGGTAAAATTCTGCCAGGTGTATATTGTCATCTTCCCTCTCCAAAAATCATTATAATGAAGTCACTATAACAATGCTGACTGAATTTTTTTTAAAAGAAACCTTGATGTCTTAAAGTCACCTTTAAGCATTTATTCCAATATATTCAAAATACTGCATCTTTAACTTACTCAAAACCTATTTGAAATTTGCATACCTTTACTCAATTAAACTGTTCCAGTGGAGTATTAAACAGAGAACTGGGTAAAATTCTAAGGCTTACCAGTTCATTTGTAGGAATTCAGAATATACTTTACAAACATGTTTTTTTTACCTTGTCCCGTGATACAGTCGAAGGTAATTCTCTTGCTAGCCTGTTTCTCCTTTGTTCCTATAAAATGCAACCACACAAAACAAAAGTGATGATCAAAGTACAGAGACACATGTCTACTAAAATATGTTCATCTTAGAAGAAAAGTGTGGGAAAACTTGCAGATAACATTCTCTTTTTTGGGGGATTCATGTCATAATGACATAATTATTATATTTTAAAACAAATCATTTAACCCAAAATTTCTCAATCTTTTTTTTTTTTTTGCCCAAACACACCTGAGGGATATAATACAATGTTAGCAACAGTGGTTCCCTATACTAGAGATTCTCAAACGAAGGAAAACAAACCAACATCTCTCCCTTTTCCACTAAGTTAGGAAATACTGATTTAAAACTGTTCAGAACACAGGCCTTCAGCACACTGTGGAGAATCTGCAGTGCATGGATCACAGAAAACTTTTAAGTTACTTTAATCTGCATACTTTTGTGTTCAATTCAGACAACTTCCACACAACAAAACCATAACTTGAAGACTTATGTGTGGTTGTGATCATCTTTTTAAAATGTTCTATTTTATCGACCGTAAACTGTCTCCATAGTGTTGACAAATAATAGACATTTTTGTAACCTGGCTAATTTAACAGACTGATCAACTGCTAATTCTATCAAACTGACACAAAGCTATGCAAACTGTGTTCAATTCAAATCAACATGCACTAAACACCTGCTTCATCCAGGCACCACAACAGGTGCGAGATCATGCAGCTAAAGAAGGGTGCAGATGGTGACAGTGACCTCACAGGCAGCATCACTACAGCAAGAAAAGTACTTAGGGTAAATCAAGTCAGAATTGACCCTGCATAGAAAGAACTTCACAATCACGCTCACACTCAACACAGTCAGCAAAGCCTCACAATGATGTCTTATATGTAGGCTTTTGTTTTTGAGAAATTTGACCCATTTTTTATTTTTTCATGGGAGGTTATCAAGTGATAATAGATGGCAGAAACACGGATTTCAATACTTCGATAAAAAGTTAGCATGTTAAAATGTACATTTTTCGAGGGATACAAAGCAAAAGGCAGGGAACCTGGAGAACAGGAATTCTCCCCATAGTCTAACCCTGTTCTAACGCTGACTGGTCGAGGGCACCTACAGACAGTCACTGCCCTTGTTAACTAAATGCAGAGGTTACCCACTCATTCTAAGCCTCGCTTCCTAGTCTGTCAACAACAGTACCTTCCCTCAGACACTGAAGATGTCAGATCAAATAAGGACACCACCCTCCTACTCCTTGCAGCAGTTATTAAAGCCAGAGGCATGTTCATGTGCAGAAAATACTGACCCGAATCCTACCACAGGGGACTTCAGTGACACCACAAAACTGCTCCAGATGCAAGCTGTCCATGAAGTCTTTCAGTTACGAGAACTAAATCCTTAATCTCAAGAACTGTCGATGTGCCAATTTTTAATAAAACCCCTATTAACCGATTTTTTGAGTATTTTAAAAGAGCCTTATTATATGCACCTTGGAATTCTCTGCAATAGAAAAAAAATTCCAGGTTTGTAGCTAAAAATTTATTCCCAATGCCTATTAAAAAGGTGCTTGTTTTCTACAGAATAGTGCCCAGAAAAATAGGCACTGAAAGAGTACCTGTTATCATCTGTGGGTGTCACACTTATCATCTGCTTTAACTACGCTGAAGCAAATAACCCCAGGGCCTTCCACTTCCCATGTTCCATGTCTACAACAGAAGAAGAGATGTGATACAAAAGAGGACTTGAGCCAGGTGTGGTGGCGCACTCGGGAGGCTAAGGCAGGAGGATGCCATGAGCTGAAGGCCAACCTGGGCTACACAAGTGAATTCAAAGTCAGCCTGCACTATACAGTGAGACCCTGTCTCAAAAAGGTGTGTGTGTGGGGGGGCGCCTCGAGTTTTTCTGTATTAAGGAGCAGCAGGCTTACTGATTTGGGAGAAAAGTGACAGAAAATAAAAATAAGGTCATCTGGATAAACTGCTACAGCCCCAGGCACTGGCTCTATCTGCTGTGGTACGGAACCAGGTGTGGGGAACACAAATTCACAGTGACTGGTTTTGCATATTTCTCTGTGGAATGAAGGGAAGGACTGGGATTGTTGGTACCACCCATCTGGGATTTCCCATTGACCCTTCCAAGCATGGGATCATCTATGCCTTCTTGAGTCATTACAGGATTATACTAGGGACAAGATACTTCTAAACATAAGATTATCTACACCCTCTGGAGTCAGAGTCTTCGGATGAACTGTAATCTTTTGCTAGCCTCACCTATCACTGTATACAGGTAATAATAGTGGCTGCTTTGGAAGTGGAGAGGCGAATCCAGAGACAGTGACTTACCAGCCATTGAAGGAACACTATACTTGTCTCTGCTTTTTATTTTTCTCGCAGCATTTTTAAGTCTGACAATTGGGACTTTTGGGCAGGTTCCCAATATCTGGCACTCAACACAACCAGAACACATGACCTTCAAGCCATAAAAACCACTATCAAGGTGTTGATAATCCACTGGACCTTGCACGACCAAATTAAAAGTGGAGTATTTTGCTAATTATATAGCTCAGATGCAATTAGCAAACAAATCTGTTGTAGGAGGCTGTGTGCTAAAGCTAACTATGGGGCAATCATATTATCTGCTGAAGAGAAACAATTTAGCCGATTGATTATGAAGCTGTTAAATGATGCAGACATCAAAGTCCCATCAAAACATGTTTTTAGATTACTCCATCAAATACCTAAATTCTATCCTTCCTTTCCCAAAGGAGGTACACTTGATATGAGAGTTTGGGATAAAATGGGTGATAGTTTTTATGTAGCGCTACTCCAAGATAAAAAATCTAAAATGACAGTTACATATAACTTGGTGAAAATGGCTCTTTCATCATCGCAACATAAGCTAGAAAATAAAGCAGACCAACAGCCGATTATCATTACAACACACTCTACCTGTGCTGACAAATTAATTATGAATGAGGCAAATAAAATGGAAAAGAGCCATGATGTAAGCATAACGAAAAACACAGATCACCATGACTCCCAATGGGCTGCTAGAGAAAAACAAACCATGTTTAAAAAATATGGATAGTCAGCCGGGCATGGTGGCACATGCCTTTAATCCCAGCACTCAAGAGGCTGAGGTAGGAGGAGCATTGTGAGTTTGAGGCCAGCTTGGGCTACAACATGAGCGCAAGGCCAGCCTGAGCTACATAGTGCGACCCTGCCTCAAAAAACTAGGGCTGGGAGTGTGGCTCAGTGGCTTAAGCGCCTGTCTGGCAGGCGTGAGGTTGTGAGTTTGATCCCTGGTGCCAAAAAAATAAAAAATAAAAATCTGGATAGTCAAATATATTCACTTTTACAAGAAATTTGTAATGAAATCTGAAACTTTTCCCATTTACCCACACACTCAAGATACGTTCTCTGCACCCCATTTGGAAAATAACACTTCTGTTGCTGTGCTTCCTACAGTACCCACCTCCCCCATACCAAGGACTAAGATCACAAAGGATCCTCCTCCTTCCCTTCCCCCAAGGAAGCCCAAGTACAGACATGAGACTGTATCCATAGGCATTATGATTGCCAATCATAGAAGAGATGTATCTACAACACCCAACTCATAAACGCAATACAGACACAGTTTTTAACCTTTTACCATTGAAAGAATTGAGGCAGAGCGTGCTTGATAATGGAGTCCAGGGTCCATATACTCTTGGTTGCTTAGATAACGTAATTCAAGGCTTCCAAATGGTGCCAGGTGATGTAAACCATCTCGCTCACACATGTCTATCATCGGCACAATTCTTACGTTTTGAATCACATTTAAAGACACTCATTTCAGAATAATCAAGATAGCGAGGATGAAAACTTACAAGGTATTACTCAGGAAATGTTATCTGGCAAGGGCAGATATGCTGATTTAAAGGTTCAAGCACATGCCCCACCCTTTCTTTTCACACAGTGCAAAGAACTACTGCCAGAGCATGGATTTCTGTCCCAGAAGATGGTACACCCAGTAAGTCATTCACCCAAATACTCCAAGGTTCTACAGAAACTTACACCCAGTTTGTAGCTGGATTGTAAGAGGCTGTAAACAGATTTCTCATGATAATGCAGCTAAAATATTCCTTCGCCAATTAGCATATGAGAACGCCAATGAGGACTATAAACGAACTTTAGCTTCAGTACTTCATACTAAAGATTTACCTACTTACATACAAGCATGCCAAAATATTGGATCTACCAATCACACTTGTGCACTCATGGCACAAGGTATGTCCCAACATCTTGCCCATAAGATTGATATGATCAAATGTTTTAATTGTGGCAATCAAGGACACACTCACCGATGATGCCCAGAGCCTATAAAGGCACCACCTCCCTTAGCTGCTAGACCAGGATCAAATTTATCATGTAATCTGTGCCCACGTTGCATGAAAGGTTTTCACTGGGTAAAAGATTGTAGGTCTAGATTTCGTAAGGATGGCACAACCCTGCTTCAGGGAAACAGAGAATCAGCATTTCCCCAGGCCAGGCATAAGCTCAGGGGGCAGTATCAAACAGCGTCCTGCTATCCCATGCACAGCTGAACCAGTTTCATCTGATCCAAACCAAACAAGCATCAGTTCTGCTGGGATGAGTACAAGGTGTGACATCAAATCCCTCCTACAAGGAACCACCTAGAGTGCAGTATTAGATTTACCAGCAGCTTCCTGCATTCATTAATGGGGGATGGGGGGAGAAGCCAGTTTTAATTCCCACTAGAATCTATGAGCTACTGCCAGAAGGGACCATGGGATTAGTTATTGGAAAATCAAGCTCAATTACTAAAGGACTTACTGCAATTCCTACTATAATAAATAGTGACTGTCATCAAGAAATATCAGTTGTGATGTGTTCCACCAACATATGGGTGATCAAACCTGGTGATCTGACTGCTCATATTTTATTCTTTGCCACAATCAATTCATCTCCTGCTCTCTACCCCTCGCATAAGTCTGATAAAGATAAGCATCTGAGCAGGGAAATTTATTTTTCTCACGATATTACTGCTCACAGCCCTACTTGCACTATTAAATTAAGTGGAAAATCCTTCACTGGACTGATGGATACAGGAGCTGATGTCACTACAGTCAATAGCCAACCTTGGCCATCTGCTTGGCCAACTAGACCTGCCTCCACAGTTCTGATAGGCTTAGGCTCCCCTCAATGTGTATCGCAGAGTGCTATGCCACTTCCATATATTGGGTCTGATGGGCAGACAGGCATTATAACACCATTTATTGCACCCAGTCCCATCAATTTATGGGGCAGAGACCTTATGGAAGAGTGGAGCACTATCCTAGTTACTTCTGCCCCTCAGAAGAGTCTATCACCCACTAACAAGAGGAAGGCTAAGATGGAATGTCAAGAAACAAAAGTTTGAGTAAGAACTTACAGGGTTGTACACTTCCAGTTGAGCCTTTAATAACACAAGGTAGATTCAGAATTGGATATGAGCCAAATTTATAGTGGGGGCCAGTGGCACTTCTCTGCCTATTTATGCACTGCCAATTCAATGGAAAACTGCAGAGCTGAAATGGGTTCCTCAATGGCCCCTAACTCAGAAGAAGGTAAAGAGCTTACTGACATTAGTAGAAGAGCAGTTACAGTTAGGTTACCTCAAGTCATCTTTTAGCCCATGTAATACGTGTGTTTAATTCCAAAAAGAGCAGGCAAGTGGAGATTAATACAAGACTTGAAGAGCTGTAAATGCTTGCATGTTGCCAGTGGGGGCATTACAACCTGGTCTACCTAGTGTTACTGTAATCCCACAGCACTGGCCTATAGTTGTTACTGATCTTAAAGACTGTTTTTTTAATATCCCACTCTCTCCTCAGGATTGACCTTTTTTTGCCTTTTCAGTACTTAGCATTAATTTTCATGAGCCAGTCAAACATTTTCAGTGAACTGGGCTTCCACAGGGAATGGCAAATAGTGCCACACTGTGCCAGCTGTTTGTAACACAAGCTTTGAAAAGATGTAGAACCCAATTCTCTCAAGCTTATATTATCCACTACATGGATGACATCTTACTTGCTATATCCTCTAAATCTAACTTACTGATGCTATTTGAATAAGTCAAGAGAGATTTACTTGCTTTTGGCCTTCAACTAGCACCTGACAAAGTACAAATAATAAGTCCTTACAGCTATCTGGGCTCTATTGTTTCTGAGAGGGTAGTTAAACCACGAAAGATTCAGATAAGGGTAGATAATCTACAAACTTTAAATGATTTCCAAAAACTGTTAGGAGCTATTAATTGGTTTAGGCCCAAATTAGGAATAGCAACCTATCAGTTACAAAATTTATGTAGTATTCTTCAAGGTGATAAAGATTTAAATTCTTCCCAGAAACTCACAGAAGTGGCCAGACAAGAACTGAAATTAGTTGAAAAGTGTCTACATCCTAGACAATGCTTTAGAGTTGGTATTACTCAACCTCTTTATCTATTCATGTTACAGACACTGCATTCTCCTACAGGAATATTAGGACAGTGGATTAATAAGATTCTTTCTCCTATACAATGACTATTCTTGCCAAATCAACTAGTAAAAACTTGCCAGTTATATGTAGAATGAATAGCAAAAATGGTAATTATGGGAAGAAATAGAGCATGTCAGCTCTTTGGACATGATCTGGCTATCTCAACAGAGACAGACATTGCTCCAAACTGCCCTATTCTGGTAGGTAGCATTTGCTCAGTTCCTAAGGACAATACATAATCACTACCCTAGTGACCCTCTTTCACAATTCTTCCTTCGCACTTCTGTCATTCTCCCAAAGGTCACTCATTTCCGGCCACTGACAGGGGCTCCTACTTACTTTACAGACAGTTCTTCTATAGGGAAAGCAGCTATCTGGAGATGCTCCTTCCAGCACTCCTTCTCTATGAAGGGGGATTCAGCACAGCGCTCAGAAATCAAGGCTATTCTGTATGTTTTAGAACGATTCGCAGACCAACCCCTTAATACATTGTGATTCCTCTTACCCAGTACATGTGACTCAAAAGATTGAAGCCGCTTCTACTTCTCCACCATTAGCCTACTTTATTACAACTGTTTTTAAAACTACAGAAAGCTATACTTAACAGAACTCTTTAACTCTTTATCAATCATATTACAGTCCATTCTAATCTCCCAGGTCAGTTATCATTGGGAAATCATAAAGCAGATGCTCTTATCAACCTGATTTCCATTTTTGACAAAGCAAAACAATCCCATGAGTTTTTCCATCAAAATTTTAGAGGTCTGCGAAAGGAATTTAAAGTTACCAGAACTCAAGCTAGATAAATAGTGATGTCATGTCCTTTCTGCCAGCTCATTCCAAGGTCTATTCCTCAACAGGGCTGCAATCCTAGAAGTCTTGGAACCAATCAGTTATGGCAAATGGATATTACCCATATAGCCTCTTATAACAAACTTAAGTATATTCATGTCACTATAAATACCTTCTCACATATGATCCATGCCACCTGTCATTCAGGCGAACAAAGTCAACATGTCATACTGCATTGTGTGTCAGCATTTGCTATATTAGGAGTGCCACAGAAAATAAAAACTAATAATGGTCCTGCCTATATTAGCAGGCATTTTCAGAGTTTTCTTGATAACTGGAATATAAAGCATGTTACAGGGATCCCCTATAATCCCCAAAGTCAGGCAATAATTGAGTGCACTCATCTTAAAAAATCAGCCAGCTAAACAAAAGGAGGGATACAAGGTCAGAACTCTCCTCAAATGTGTTTAAATTTTGCTACGTATTTCTAAACTTTCTGAATCCTCCTAATTCTGATTTGCCACCAGTCATGTTATACTGGGCACAAGAATCTACCCACTCTCAGAGATCTTTATCCTTTGTAGTTTGGCAGGTCCTCCAGACAGGTGTTTGGAACGGTCTAGCATCACTGTTAAGTTGGGGCAGAGGACATGTGTGTATTCTCACAGGCGATAAACATTATGGATTCCATCCCGATGCATATGCCCATGGACCAGCCAGCTCCACAGGGAATCATTAGCACCACTCTCAAGCACAGAGAGACCTCAGACCACTGGTCCACACCTCCTAGCACCTAAGCATCAGGAATTCCCTCTCACCCAATGGAAGGGGACTCCCTATCATCCACTGGAACACCTTGATCAGAATTCAATCCACCTATGCAAAACACTGAGCCCTATACCAAGACCTCAAACAATAAACCTGGAAGCACATTGTCCACTGCCCTGGAAGCCTTGCAGCAGACCATTCATCAGATTTACTACCTAATTAACAACCAGAGTTTAGTTCAATCACATGAAATTTTTTTTCAATGCGTGCTCTCCTAACTACTGCAGTGTTTACCCCCTAGACATAGTTAAAATTGCCTTTAACAGTCTGTACCATTAGCAAGAACAGTTACATGTGGCTACAAAAACCGTTTCTGCCATCAGATATGGCTATCCTATAAATATGGCTATCAAAACAAGTGAGTAACCTGTATAGCTGGAAATTCCAATCAGATAAACCATCAGCTTAGAGCTCACATTTATTTCTTCTAATTCTTATTATAAGAGATCTCGGTTAATTGACCTACAAAAATGTCCTGACTAGTCTATTTATACTTACAAATTCGAGTTAGTCAAATATATTTGAGTGTACTCTGATTTTATCAACTGTTTTGTGTGTCTTTGTTTTGTCTATTCTGTAAACAGCTGTTATAACTGAGCTCGAAAAATAATTTTTTCCTTTTTTGGCAATTTTGAAGTTTTTGAGGGGAACTCAGGCTTGGGGGAACTGCTGCACAGGATTCCAACTGATGAATAGCGAAGCAGCTGCCTGGAGAGGTTTCTCCAGTCCTTGCTCATTAAATAGTGAGCCCAAATAATCTCCACGGCCTTATGGAGACACCCCAATAAATTTTATTTAAAATATATTATTGTACATGAAACAACTAAATGCTTGTATTGTTTGGTTGGTTTTGCAGGCCTGGGGCCAGCAGTCTGAGCTGGAGGAGGACAGTATGCAATGTAGCAAACATAGATTTCCTTCTATCTTGTCTTGGAGGCCCAATATTGTTCTCACTATTTTGCTTTATTCAGTATTCTGTTTTGATTGGTTTTATTCTGTTTTGTTTTTGGTTTGATATTGCTATACCTGATGGAATGGTCAACTATTGTGAAGATAACAAGATATACTAAATAGTAGCTATTGTCTTCCTAGTATCCTACTTTGAAGTTCTATACCAATTCTACTGCTTTGTTTTGATTGACTTGGTTCTATTTTGTTTTGTTGGATTTTACTATCTTTAAAGTAAAATTTTAAAAATAAATAAAATATATTATCGTGATATGCTCACATTGGTCACTGTCAAAAGATTAAATTTTCTATACAATAAGGTTCTTATTTAAAGCTGCACTGGTACAAAGGTTTTCATGTAGCTATGACAATGAATTGTTACTAACCTCCTGATGTATTAAATGTATTCACGCCTCCAGATGTACAGGTCTCCCAAACTGTAAAACGGGGATTATTTATGGTAATAGACTTTTCATATTCAGACCTCTGCTGGCACCAAAAACTTCTAAGACCCACATTCCACTAAAGGTCAATAAGTTAGATAAACTCTTCTTACGTATTAGATAGGGAAGATAGACTACAAGGGGTATTTTATGTCAAAATGGAAATTCAGGCTGTTACAAAAATGTCACAATTGTCATGATTAATATGTATGGTTGTGATTTCTAATTTTCTGTGTAAAATATGTAACTGTTAACATTCTACAGGGCTTTATATGCTAAGACATACATAGTGCGACCCTGCCTCAAAAAAACTAGGGCTGGGAGTTTCACTCAGTGGCTTAAGCGCCTGTTTGGCAGGCGTGAGGCTGTGAGTTCGATCCTTGTGTCACAAAAATAAATAAATAAATAAATAAATGCTAAGACATCCATGGGTGATGAAAAATAATGTTTCTATTTTATGTTCTAAGATACATGATATTCAGATAAGTAGTAATGTTTAGCTTGCTGCCTTATTACACTGTAATATTATCAATCTTTTCTTCTGGATGTTCAACAACTGAGATTTGGAGACCAGAAACTAGAAAGATAGACAGGCTAAGACAAAAGTCAGTATTTTGGACCTAGCCCTCTGAGGTCAATGAGGACCCAGGACATAAGAGAACCTCTGCTGTGACATCCTACATTCAGTGAGTCCCTGATCTTCTGATCAAGCAGATTATGGGACCACAGAGGAAAGTGATCATTGGAGTATGCTGTGTCTAAGGAGATTCATTAGGAGAGAAAAGTTTCACAAGCTTTCATCAAAAGCAATTTGGTCAAGCAACGGCCATAACTTATCCAAACGGTTGATGCTGACTGATGCACTAAGAGGTGTTGTTCATGGTTCCAAGGTAATTCCTCAGGAGACTTAACCGACCTTAATAGTTACCAAAGAAGTTAAATTTTATTAACACAGGTCTCACTTTAGCTTGGTCTTAAACACCCAGCAGAAAAGTACATACAAGAGATGTATATCCTATATGCTGTTTCAACTGCTTCAATTATAAAAACAAAAAGGGGGAGATGTTGAAGACCACAAATTCACAGTGACTGGTTTCGCATATTTCCCTGTGGGATGAAAGGAAGGACTGGGATTGTTGGTACCACCCACCTGGGATTTCCCATTGACCCTTCTAAGCATGGGATCATCTGCCTTCTTGAGTCATCACAGGATTATACTCAGGTCAAGATACTTCTAAACAGTCCCACCTATCACTGTATACAGCTAATAAACAGTGGCTGCTTTGGAAGTGGAGAGGTGGATCTGGAGACACTGACTTGCCAGCCATTGACGGAATACCATGCTTGTCTCTGCTTTTTATTTTTCTCACAGCATCTTTAAGTCAGACAATCGGGACTCTTGGCTGGGTTCCCGATAACTGCATACATTAAGACTGATGACAGGCATCTACCCCCACTAGGCGTACTCTGCTTTTCCAAATTCATGACACAATAAGTCATTCCAGGAATGCTTCTTTCAGAGGTTTCAAAGCCCAATTAAAGCAATTTTAAGTCTTCACTGTGTTTTATATACTGTATTTCAACCTGAAAAAAACTACAATTACTGAAATAAAGCCAACACTAAACACTAACTCAATAAATTCCCAGATCCTGAGTTGCATTTCATAAGCGGAAAATAAAAATTACACCTCCAGGTGGTTTTGACAATTAAACAAAACAATGTAATGACCTCAGCATGTTTCCTTGCATGTAACAGGTACTAAAATGGCACATCTGTTTTATAGTTACCGGTGTCATGTAAGTTTGATATAAACTTAGTTATGACAGATTTTTTAATCTCTGAAAAAAGACAAATTGTATTTACCTCTATATTGTTGTTCATTAGCCCACAAGCATCAGCAAAGTCAGGATGTTTTGTGTTGATATAAGCCAATTCAATTGCCACCAAGTTATGTACCTAGAAAAAAATGAGGCTAAGTATCCAAAAATATGTCAACCTTAATTTAATTGGAGAAATTTATATATAAGTCTTTTTTAACAGACAATACTGGAGATGTATAGTAAACTCATGCCTAAGTAAGTACTCAACACTTATACTCCAATTGATCAATCTTATGGCAAATAACTACTTGCTCTAGCTTTTTGATTATATTTTCAGCATCTACAACTGCATTTTTCAGGGGGAATACTGTTAAGATAGAACTGTCTTACTGTTAGGAAAAAGTTATATACCTGGTACTTTAATAAGAAACTTTGCTATTCAAATTTAAGATTACCCATTATTTCATGCTGAAATTTTAGTTCAATTTCAACAGTAAGAAAACAGTTCATAATCAGATCTGAAGTTAAAGATGTTAACTTTACTTGGATAAAGGATACATTTAGACCTGAGGTAGTAACTAGATTAATTGAGGCATCTAGTTAATATATGGTATGTGGTTCAAAAGCTAATGCCACAGAAGCCGGGTGTGGTGGCGGGAGCATTGTGAGTTCGAGGCCGGCTTGGGCTACAACGCGAGCGCAAGGCCGGCCTGAGCTACACAGTGCGACCCTAACTCAAAAAACCAAGGCTGGGAGTTTGGCTCAGTGACTTAAGCGCCTGTCTGATAGGCATGAGGTCATGAGTTCAATCCCTGGTGCCAAAAAAAAAAAAAGCTAATGCCACAGTAATCAAAAAATGTGAAAATAATTTCTAGTCCTCTACAAAATTTCTAAGTGTTACAGAAAATAAACTTAAATTTTCATATGTCTTCTGTACTGTACTGATGAACCTCAGGTTTCAGAACATCACTTACTGGTGCAGAAATGGGTAAACAGGATCTATTCAAATGAAGTTTCAATGATGCTCTGTTACAAGTGGGTAGATTTTGAGATGACAGTTACCCATGCATCACATATATTTTATACTTCCAAGGATGGTTTTTATACCATTTGGAGCCAAGAAACCAAATGCTTATCTCATGTTTCTGTCAATTTCAGCTTTTGGGGGAAGAGGGTGGAGAGCAGTAACCCATACAACAAGTAGCAAATAACTCTGATATTATAGTATTTGGTTGCCAAACAAGCAAACTATACAATAGGCCAAATTACCCTAACATACTTTGCAGTTAAGTAAAAACTTGGTATAAACACTTAGTTTACTAAGACTGAAGACAGAACCAATTTTCCATTAAATCAATAGTACCAGTACATAACTGAGCAAAGCTATTTACAACCTCAACAGTAACTCCACTCTCATGAACACTTGTGGCTGCAGACTACCAATGGTTAAAATATGAGGAAAAATGCACTTTATACAAGAATTACTGAAAAATTTTCTTTGAGGTAAAAACTGAAACTCACTCTTTTTATCTCCCAACATACTGGGAAACATGCCTAAATCCTAAAGTAATCACAGTGCTATATAAAAAAAAACAGCCAAGCTAAAATTCAAGTTTTTCCTAATACTGTTTACAGTGATAGCTGAGACACAGTAGCTCACCATTTCATTTGTGACAGGCAGCCTTTTACGAAGAAGACAAGTCACTACTTCAACTATGGCATCATGAAGCTTAGGAAACCGTAACAATTCCTGTATGTGATAAAGAGATAAAAATGTAAGTATTTTGTTTAATGAAAATCAAATCTCTAAAACACTGAATTAGATGTGAAAATTACATTTAAGAATATTACTACAAACTGCTTTTAGATAAGGGTACCAGATTTCAACTTTCAGCCCATCTTATGTATACTGCTTCCTGCCCTATGAAACCACCACCTCCAGTCCTTCACTAGGTTCACCTGAAACCTGTTACATTTCTCTCAGTGACCTGTGTGCTGTAATTGCTACAGTGCTGGATGATCCGCTGCATCTCCTCATGAACCAGTTCTACACAACGGAGGCTGGGCTCTTCCAGACGTTTGATTTGCCGCTTGACAAGTAACTCAAATGAAACCTCAGGCACAAACAAAGCAGGACGAGGACCCTGAGAAAATCAAGCACAAACCTATATGTAATTTCAGTTCTTTCCAAAGGTTAAAAGTAAATCACATTTTTGGTATTTTTCATGAACAGTGCTGCTTAATTTCAAAGTAAGAAAGCAAAATAAACTAATTTTAAAAGATAGTAAGTTTATTTATTTATTTATTTATTTTGGGTACTGGGGATCGAACTCATGACCCTGTGCTTGCCAGGCAGGCACTTGTGCCACTGAGCTAAACCCCCGGCCTCAAGACAGTAAGTTTAAAAAAAAAAAAGCTTTAACTTCATTTTTATGAGGTCTGAAAGATAAGCATACTCACAGTAGCATTTCTAATGGCAGTCAAAATGTCAATAGTGTTAAGGCCACCTAAGGGGTCAACAGATTCTAAGGTTCGGCCAAAAGTCTCATGGAAAATATAACAAATTCTAGCACCACCACATCTGAAAGGCAATGAAGCACATGGTTACTCCATTACTGTAAGAGAAAGAACCTGCAAGTTAGTCTCCGAGCTTTTAAGTATATTATTCTGAGAAATATTCATAAACAACTGCATTTCATCCACTTGTTTTGATGTATTCTCAGAATCACTGATGAACCAGTTTATCTCAGGTATTTTGTTTGTTTCATTTTATTTATGAGAAAAGGAGTCTTTCCATGAAAAGTACACATATACATTTGCTTACATAATAACTATTTGACATAAATTATCAGCTAACTAAGAACTGCTGAAGAGCTTCTCTCTGCCCTAGTTTCTTCAGTTAGCCTATGTGCTCCTTGAAGACAGGGAACAGTGCTTTGTTTCTGTTGACTCACAAGATCTAAATATTGTGTACTTTTTCCTTAAAGGGGCCAGGTGGTAAATACTTGAGCTCTGCAGGACATACAGCCTCAGTAACTACTCAACTGACATTAAGAACAAAATCAGCCATACAAGGTGTATAAACAAGTAAGTCCAGCCATGTTCCAGTAATACCTGTGCATACTGAAATGTGCATTTTATATGTGTTAGATGTTATGACATACTCTTCCTTAAATTGTTTTCACTTTTACACTAAGAATATTTAAACATCATTTTTTTTTTCTTTTTTTTGGTACCGGGGTTTGAACTCACGACCTCATTCTTACCAGGAAAGCGCTTGAGCCACTGAGCTAAATCCCTGGCCCTTAAACATCATTCTTAACTGTTGAATGACTGTCTGCCTACTTTTGCTTTTGACAAATCTCTTCACTTCAGTGTTAGGCACCTTGTGTTTCCCATCTTGTTTAAAGACCAGAAATTCTGGGATTAACTTCTGTGTTCTTATTTTGAGTCCAGCTGAATGCTACAAATCCTTTTATAGTGTCTGCCCAAATCTTCTTCCCTACTTTTACAACCATTATTCATCAATACTATTTTATAGGAGTTCAGACAAAAGGCAATATTCTAGGGCTGGGGGTTTAGCTCAGCAGCACAAGTGCCTGCCCGGCAAGTGCAAGGTCATAAGTTCATTCCCCAGTACCTCCCAAAAAAAAAAAAATTGTTCTCCTTTATCCCTTAAAAAAAAAAAAAAAAAAGGTAGTATTCTAACTTTATGCTAACCGAAATAAGCCAACCACAAGAGGATACTGTGTGATTCCACTTATGTGAAATAGCTAAAATAAGCAAACTCAGAAAGTAAATGAGAGGTTACCAGGGACCAGGAGAGAGATGACCAACAAGTAACTACAGAAAACATAGAGCTTCTCTTGAGATGATAAAAAGCTTTGGAATTCTCTGTACCTGTACCAGTGATGATTGTGCAACATTATAAATATAATCCAAGCCACTGAATTGTGCACTTAAATTACACTATTAAAATTACTGGCTACTGGTTTCTTTTCTTCCAACTTTTCCCTCTGCTGAATTATCCTACAACAGTTTACACCTCTGATCAAAAGCGTTTTTTGTTTTTTTTTTTAACAAATTCTCTTAATTCTGCGCAAGACATTCAAGATTTTTATATAAGACTCATTCCTAGACCCCTTTCCTGCCTCATCTCCCACTGGGTCCCACTACTGTGCATGCCATTTTCCAAACATATCTTGCATTATTCTGTGCTGTTCCCAAAGCTAAAACAGCCTCCTCTACCACCTTCCCAGATTCTGTTCTGAGCCCAATGCAGATGCCTGCTTAACTGCACAGCTCTCCCAACCTGAGAGAAATGACAGAGTCTATCTTCAGTGTCCTGTAAGTTTAATTAGATGGACACAGCCCACTGATTCCTAAATTTATGACACTGCACAAAGATGTTACGTGTAGTTTTCTGCACATGCATTGTAATTAACATTATGTATTTAAATAATCATACTTTTACCACCTATTCAAGTCTCATATTTCTTTGACCTACATTACCCAGTAAACTTCTGAAAGATCCACTGGAGTTACCTTTATTTCCCTCAGTATGCCACACATACAATAACCATTCAATAATTAAGTCTGTTAAATACCCTCAATCTATGGAGTTAAGTCATATGAAAGACCATGCAACTCATACAAAAGCTATACATATACACAAATGCATGCATGTAATTGGTGAAGTCTGAATAAGTTCTGTGGATTGTCTTAATGTTCATTTCTTCCTTGTGTTATTGTACTATAGTGACATGCATGAGACCTCCCTATACATTTCTCTGCAACTTCCTGAGAGTCTATTCAAAAAATAAAACATTTTTATAAATGAGGTGTAGGGGTGGGCAGCCAGGGAAGTGAAAAAAAAAAAGCGCATGCAAAGAAACTGCCATTTTTACATAGTGCTAGTAGTAAAGCAGTACAGTCTCCTAACAGTATACAATTTGTAATGAACACTTGGAGGATGTTATGCACCCTAGTCTAGTAATTTTACTTCTAGGAATTTACCCTCAGGGTTAGCTTGGATACATGCCCCAAAGGCATGTGCATAAGCAGCCTTTCACATCAGGTATCCGTGTGTTTGTGTGTGTGTGTGTGTGTGTGTGTGTGTGTGTGTGTACTAGCTGTTCTTTGCTCATCTTTTCAAGGTTTCACTTACCCAAGGTCAATGATGGCATAAAAACATTAAATGGAAAATTCCACATATAAATGAGTCCTAAGTTTTAAAGTGTTTGCTATCCCTAGCCTTTGTCCCTTTGTCCCATGCATCCCACCCGTCAGTCACCTCTCAGCCATCTCAGTTATCCGATCAACTATCTGAACTGGGATTACAGTGCTAGTGAACAGTGGAGTCCAGGACTATCCTTGGTTTCTGACACTGGCAGGATGCATCCCCATGGATTAGGGGGCAACTGGAATCATAAACAAACTGTCCAATAGTGGGGGACTGGTTCAATAAAGTAGGGTGCATCTAAAAATTAAAATACATGCAAATCTTCACACTGATAGTTTAGTATATTAGAAAGTAGTTTAAAGAAATAATTTTTAGGGGCCAGGGATATAGCTCAGCAGCACAGCACCTGCCTGGCAAGCACAAGGTCCTGAGTTCAATTCCTGGTACCCTTAAAAACAAAGAAACAATTTTCCAAGTAACATGTACAGCATCTGATTGAGGGGTGGGGGGTACTGGGAATCGAACTCAGGACCTTGCGCTTGCCAGGCAGGCACTGTGCTGCTGAGCTATATTTCTGGCCCTAGCATCTGATTTTTAAAGAGGTATAAATCAGGCATTTATGCTTATAGATGCATAGAAAAAAGTTCAGGTCAATGCTACATTTAGGAATTATCTGTAGTTAGTAAAATTAAGGGTAATTTTGTTTATGTTTATTTTTTATTTATTTGCATCTTCTAAGTTCCCATGAACAATTATAGCTTTAAAGAACCAACAAACATTTTGAAAGCTAAATTTAAAATTTTTAAATTTTATTGAGTGAAAACAGTGCTTTAAAAAACCTAAATTTTTACTGTGCTTTAGTTTAGAAAACATTTTTATACAAATACCAGTCACCATTCTATCATTTCTACAAAATGAAATTTGTGTTTTACAAACAATCACAATCAGACAATCTCAAAGGTGCTTTAACAAAAGATAAATGACCTTGTAGTCCAAATATATACAAAAATGTTTTACTTACAGCTCTGAAGTTTCAATATATTTTGCAGTTCCTTCAATAGTGTTACAATATTCTGTGGCAAATTTGGTAATAAGCTGAAGTAAAGTAGCACTTTTATCATCCACAGGTTCACCGTAGCTGTTCAGAAGTGACTGATACTGAGCAGCCAGAACATTGATTCTGGTCTTCAGCTCTGGTAAGCAGTCTCTGATGTGATGCATCAGTAACCTAACAAAATTACAAAGGAGAGTCCAAAGGTACAACTGTTCATTCTAATGCTCCAAACAAGTCAGATATTTAAAATGCAAACAGCCAGGCATGGTGGCGCACACCTATACTCCCAGCACTTGGGAAGCTGAGGCAGGAGGATCACTGCAAGTTCAAGGCCAGCCTAGGCTTACATAGTGAGTTCACAGCTAGCCTGAACTACATAGAGAGACCCTGTCTCAAAAAGCCCAAAACATACATACATACATAAAACAAAATGCAAATATTGAGGGAAACATGTCAAGGAATTTATTTTTGGCAGGTGTAATATTAAAAAACAATTATATACAATTTTTTTTCCTTCCTCTACATTTCCTGGCACTTAGTTCCTAAAAGCTCTAAGCTCTCCAGAGCACCTTTTGCGTACTAAGGAGAAGACTGGTACCATGAGCCCCTGAAGAGCTTCAGAATGAGGGCTGCTCACCAGAAAGACAAGGTGTGAGCAGAAGGTTTGGTGCTCAGCCAAAGACTGAGCTGATCACCTGTGGGCAGTGATGTGCTTGATCGCATGTGTGGAACGGAGCCGCTGCAGAAACTTCTGCGGACAGTGCTTCTGGAGCCGAGCCTGTGTGGGCACCGAGGCTCTGGACCCTCTCCTATGCCTCGCCTTGTCCACCTGCTCCAACTGTATCCTCTGCACTATCTCTTACAGTAAGTGGTGAACAAGTCGGGTTTCCTGCAGCTCTATGCTCTGCTCTAGCAAATTCACCAAGCCTGAGGAAGGGCGCATCCCCCATGCTTACAACCTACACGTGAAGTAGAGGAGCAGTCCTGTGGGGCTTAGAATTCACCTGTGGGGCCTGATGCTATCTAGGTTAGCAGCGCCAGGACTGACTGGATAGAGAACTCCTAGGGAGAAAGACAAGAGAACTGCTCCATGTGTATGGAGAAACCCGCACACCTGGCGTCAGAAGTGGTCACTACTCTACCGAGTGGCTGTAAGGCAGGGAAAAGCACTGGATCACAAGACCACTGCACAAACTCAGATGTGAAGTAAACATTCTTCAAAAACAAAATGATGCAAAGATATTTTGGTCAATGTTATTGAAATCTGCCTTTATCCCATCGAACTGTAGTGTCATGGTTTGTGTCTGGATGTCCCCCCAAAGACTCATGCAGTCATGAAGGCAGCCGAGTCTAGCGTTTGTGACTGATTCATTGTCTAGCACTGGGATTGGCAGTGTGAGTGCTGCACTTGCCCAGGGAGGAAGGAGGCACGTTCTGGTCATTTCTGGTATCTGCCAGAGATGCCATGAACAGTTGCCCCTCAGCCACACCACCCTGCCTTGGAACCAGGTGCGTATGGACTGAAGCCTCCAAAATCTGTAAATAAATAAACCTTTCCTTCCTTCATTTTGGATGTCAGGTATTTTGTCTCAGCAACCAGAGCAAAGTAACCAAGATATGTAGCAACTGCTAGAAAAAAATGCAAATTATATTCTTACTGTTGCAACTACCACAAAAAAGTAAGCTGCTTTGTCCACTTTTATCTATATAATTTTGGTTTCATCATCTTTTATAATAGGTAAAAATAGTCATGTTCAAATTATAAATTTTAATTCCATTCCCAAATACAAGTAGCAATGAAGTCATCTGTTATCTAGTTAAAACCTCAAAACTGTTAAAATTTTCAATTTTATTAAAACATTTTAAAATTCATTTAAAAATTCTAGACTATATGATTTAAACCACACCAATAAAAATAAAAGAGATCTACTTCATGAGAACCTACTACACAGAAAACAGAAGTGAAATTGTAAGAAACAATGTAAAAATACAAGGGACTACACATGAATAACGTTCTCCAACACTTGTCAGCAAAACAAGTCTCATTTCCAAAAGGTAAAAAATGTTACCTGTTTAAAGTCCTAGCAAGGTACTTCGTTCCATTTCTATTGGCCAGAGATGGGTATTTCTTTTGAAGAAAAGCATACTCATCACGAATTGAATCAGTTACACTCTTCTTATTGTTAATATCTAGCTGACTCCTAGGTTGCAAAATAATAGAACTGTTCAATTAAAGTAAATTGTCTTCGTCTCCCTACCCTAGATGAGTTTGGCAATGATGACAGTACTAGGTATTCTTCCCTAATACCTGACATCAGCTGGGTTGGATGGCGCATGCCTGTAATTCCAGCACTTGGGAGGATGAGGCAGGAGGATCGCCAGGAGTTCAAGGCCAGCCTGGGCTATATAGTAAGTTCAAGGCCAGTCTGAACTACATAGTGAGACCCTGTCTCAGAAAGCAAAACAAAACAAAACAAAACAAAATAAAACAAAACACAATACCTGACATGAATTGTTTGAATTCTCACAATAATTCTGTGTGATAGCTATTATCCCATTTTATAGCAAAGAATTAAAGTTCCAAGAGATTAACTTACCCAAGACCACATACTAATTATCACAGCTCAAATTTGAATTATATGACTCATAAGGTAATTAAGGCCTGAACAATATAGGTCTCACTGTTACCATTAATATACTCAAAAGCAGTTAGACAGGTATAAAAAAGTAACTGTATCTTAGTCAACTATGTTTCATTCAGGAAAGGCAACTAATCGCTACCAAAAATAATTTAAGTTAACTTGAAGAGCAATCATGTACAAATACAAATGCAAAATGATAGCAAATCTTTGTCTGAAAAGGAAAACAGCTGGAATTAAACGTAATTAGACAATAATAGTTTCCACAGCTATTTATAATTAGGATAACTTTAATAAAATGTCTCCAAGTTGTCCTGGCAATGCATAGCACCACTAATGCTAGAGGTTAAACAAATCTATTAATATCCTTAGATTTGGACTGGGTACAAATCAGATAATTTTTTTTTTTCTCTGTACCCACTGCCTTCTCAGACAATAGCTTAAATAACAGACTAAAATAGTTAAAGCCTGGCCATCAAATTATCTTCCATACTGTGGCACTGCTTACTCTGGAAACATTTTTCATTAGAAATACCTATAAAAGGCTTTAGTGAATCTCTTTTCTCCCTTCAGAGCAGTAAACTCTTTAGCAATACCAGTACGGCAGTAAAGAGGGTAAGCAGGACAATATGACATCTCAGACTGATTTTAGAAATTCGTACTTGCTCTAAAATGAGAACGCTGCAATTCTAATCTACCCTTGATGCTAACCTGTTAACCACGCCAATTATTCCAAGTTTGACAGGAATAACCCTTCCCATCAGCACATCCATGGCGTCAGTCCCCGCATCCATGAGATCCAGTTTAGTGATGACAGCGAGGGTTCTGCGGCCTGGCCAATGTAAAAGAAAGAGAACAAAGGAAGGAGGGAGGGAGAAAGGAAAGGAGGAGAGGGAAGGGGAAGGAAATGAAAGCAAAGAAAAGAAAATGATCCATTAAATATTAATAAAGGAAAATCTTCACCTATAATCCCACCTAACCTTACCTCTTCCATCATTTTGATAATACTTTTCTGAGCTTTGCTTTACATCATTTTAAACAGCATGTGCAACTGTAAAAAGGTTTCATATGCAATTTTTTTTATTAGTTCTTAGGACAAACTTTTTGGTTTCTTTAGTATGCACTTTGGTTTTGGCATAAAGAGTCTTTGTGGGGGGGTCTCTTTTGGCTGGTTGTGTTTTTTGTCTTTGTCAGTAATGGGGACTGAACCCAAGGCCTTGAGCATTTTAATCAGGTACTGTCACTGAGCTACATCCACAGCCCTCACCTCTATTGGCTTTGACAGGTGTAGACAGGTGTGTCACTACTGCCTCAAAACAAAATAGTTCCACTGCCCCTTACAGCTCTTTGTGCTAAACAATCAAACCCATTTCCATTACTACTCTTTGGCTTTTTAGGAATATTACATACACCGGGCATTGTGGTGCATGCTTGTAATCCCAGCACTCAGGAAGCTGAGGCAGGAGGATCACTGTGAGTTCGAGACCAACCTGGGCTACAAAGTGAGCTCAAGGCCAGCCTGAACTGCATTGCAAGACCCTGTCTCAAAAAGACAAAAAAAAAAAAAAACCAGAATGCTACATAAATGGGACCACACAGTACACAGCCTTGTGTGTCTGGCTTCTTTCACTTAGCATGATGCATTTGAGAGCCACCCACGTTGCTGGGTGTATCCACAGTTCATTTTCTTTTATTGCTGAGCAGCGTTCCACTGTATAGGTGTGTGATACCTTGGGTATTCATTCTTCATTTAAGAAGCAACAAATAAGTTTTTGGAAACTATGAATACAAAATAGAAACTGCTATAGATATTTGCATATTACTTTTATATGAACATAGGTTCTTATCTAGCATAGAAAACTAGAAATGGGATTGCTGCTTTCACTTTGTAAGGAATTCTCACACTGTTTTCTAAAGTAGCTATATCATTCCCACCATCAATGTATGAAGAGTTCCAGTTGCTCTGAACAATGTACAATTTTGGGGTGTTTTTCAATTTTAAGTATTTTTCTATGTTGCTCCAAATGTATAAAATCATTCGTATTAATTACATTATTTTATCACCTTAGTTTACTTATTGCTAGTCACATTAAGTTGTGTCTAAATTTTTTGATACTATGAATAACACTGGGTTGATTTCCCTACCATGTATTACCAGACTAAGATTACTAGATCAAGTGTATGATCATATTTATTGTACAAGGATCACTTTATTTCACACTATTTTTATCTTTTAATTTTTGATCTTGGGAAGTGAACCCCAGGCCTTGCCTGTGCTGAGTACATGGTCTGGCACTGACCTACATGCCCACTACAGCTCAGGGGTCACTTTACTCAGTGCAAATAAAATGCTTAACATTTTACTTCAAATAATAAAATTTAAATAAGCTTTTTGGTAGTTTATCTTTTAATCTAACTGAAATGAATATTAATTGCTCATATAGGAAAGGTTTTTTTTTATTTTAAAAAGCAAAACAGAAAAAAGGATAGAAATGATACAGAATTTCAAAAAAATAGGAAATCAACACTAGTTAATATATTGTATATTGTTATCTTAGAAGTAGCTGTTCAAGTTACAAGATGTAGACATAAAAAATGATCAAACAGAGCCAGGGATTTAGCTCAGTGGCTCAAGCACTTGCCTGGTAAGTGCAAGGTTGTGAGTTCGATCCCCAGGAGCAAAAAAAAAAAAAAAAGATCAAACAATCAACCAATGACAGCACAAACTGTTCTTTTTGATGAATTAACAGATTAGTAGTATAGCTATCTATCTTACATACATATACATACATACATTTATATGTATATACCTACATACATTTAATCTTTTCCTTTCTTCCTTTTCTCCTTTCCCCTATCCCAGTTGTTCTTTCTTTATGAGCACTAGGAAAGTTTCTTAAAACTTCAAATAAAAGTTTTAATGTTCCTGCTTATCTTACAGGATATGTCAGTGCTATAGGATGCTGATTATAATTTCAGCATCCTAAAGCACTGACATATCCTGTAAGATTTTTATTTGAAATTGTTCAAGTCAGGAAAAGATAAACATAACACAGACTTCAGAACTTCCAAATATTCAAGTGAAAAGAACTGGCTTCCTTATGGGGCAACGAGAACATTTATCAACAGCAGTAATAACTACTCTCCTACAAGCCGGAATTTTACAGAGTAGAGAGAACCCACACATCACTAGTCAAGGGTTATGAATCCACAGTATGAACTCATTCTTAGGGATATGTATGTTTCACAAAAGAATTTTACTTTTCCTGTGCCTTGAGTGTGTCTAAATGTTTTTTACCTCTGCAGAATGTACAATGCTGTACTTCTCTTCTATAACATAATAATCTAGAGTGATTAAATACTCTGTGAGTTATTTATCCTTAAAAGTTGGCTGTTCCAAAATCTAAGTAATTTCATTTACAAAAGTCAAGGACTTTTTTTTTGAAAGTCATTTTACTGTTAAAATCAGTAAGTAATTATTGCAAAAACAGACATCATGTGAAGTACTTTTGGTTAGCCTGTTTACCAATTTAGTAACTGTTTTCCAGCAGAATTTCTGTGTAATTATGCATTGTTTTTATGCAAAATAGGGATGCATTATTTTTAAAAATCTTTGTTAACTGGAGATAAAATTTCTTATTAAATATTAACATCTGTTCTTACCATCTGGATCTACCTCTCTTGAAATTTTAAGTGCCTCTGATGTTGCCATATCTGTATTAGCAGCAGTGACAGCGAGGATAATGGAATTGGGATTACTGATGAACCGAAGAATGAGCTCTCTGATTTGAAGCTCAATATCCTTAGGTTGATCACCCACAGGCACCTAAACCAAACAGAGACAAGCAAGAAACTAATACTAAAAGTCAACTCAGCTTCCTCCCCCACATAATCCACAGAATATAGGTATTTCTCCATTTACAAATAAGAAATTAAAAATAGACTATAGTGTTACTTATAAATTTGGCAATATGTCTCAAAATGTTAACTCCTGCTAAAATCAAATTTACTCCTGTACATGTTTACTAAATTTAATCCTATGTTAAGGACTGGTCAGTATTAACTGACCAGACACAAATTCATTTATGTATCCATCAAGTATTTACTGACACACCACTAAATTTCAAGTTTTACTACTCTATGTGTCAGATTGTTACAATAGTGAATTTTTAAAAAGATCCAAATTTCTGTCTTCTTGGAGTTTGTGTTTTAGTGAGAGAAGTAGAAAGTAAACATAATTATTGTATCCAGGAAACAAAGCAGAACAAGAGGCTAGTGGATGATTTGAGAGGATTACCACTTTAAACTACTGTTTTAAAACTAGATTCTATTAGAATTGAGTAAGGAGGAAGACCTCACCAAAACAATGGCATCTGAGAGAAATAGCAGAAATTAAAGGCTCTAAGTGAGAGATACATACAGAGCAGCCATTGAGCAAGAGCACAGCGATGGCAGGGAAGGCAAGGACAGGCTGACTGGGGCTGGCATTTCTGAGTTCTTGTTTTCAAGCCTGATTCTTTTCTGGTTAGGTCTTATTTTGGGGGAAACAGAATCTGGGAGAAGAATATTCCGGGTGTGTGAATGACAAGGGCAGGAGGCTGGTACAGAAATTAGGAGAACAACAACAGGGGCATATCAAGTACACACTTCCGATCTCTGCAAGAACATATGCTTTTACTCTCAGTGAAGTGGGAAGCCATTGGGGAAGATTGTGAGTCAAAAAATGATACAATCTTTCACCATAACAGGATTACTGTGGCTCCTTAGTTAAGAAGAGACAATGAAGATCTGTTGTTTACTAGTATTATTATTATTACTATTGCACTAAATGATAATGGCTATCTCAGGACAGTAGCTATGAGTTTGCAAGACACTGAAGGTTTAGATCTAAAATGTCCCCGAAAGGCTCATGGGGTCAGAGGCTGGGCTTCTAGAAGGTGACTGGATCAGAGCTGACTGTCTATGGCGGCGGGGGGCGGATGGTAGAAGAGGCGGGAACTAAGGCGGTTGCTAGGGGGTGACCTGAAGGGTGTGTCTCCCTCCCCCAGTCTTCCTGTTTGCTGCTTCCCGACCATGATATTGTGAGTAGCTTTCCTCCACCAGATCTCCCACCATGCTCTTCCTGCCTGGGAGCCAGTTTACTATGCAAGAATTTTCAAAAACAAAACCAAAATAAACTGCTCCTCTTTTGAGGTGTGGCGGTCAGGCAATTTGTCCCAGCACTGAGACAGTGATTCAGACAGACACTAAAAAACTTTAGATATATTGTAAAGGTAAGAAGAGTTGGGCATAGTGGCACACACTACAATACCAGCAGTCTGGAGGCTGAGGCAGAAAGATCACAAGTTCAAGCCCAGCCCAGGCAACTTAGCAAAAATCTGCCTCAAAAGAAAAAATGAAAGGATTGGGGATGTAGCTCAGTGTGAAGGTTCTGAAAAAAATAAAAGGTAGGAGGGCCAAAAGGATTTCCTGACAGGAAACACAATGAAGGACAAAGAAATGTTAAAGATGACTACAAACTTTTTGGCTAAGCAACTGATAAGACTGGAGTTGCCATTTACTGAGTTAGGAAGACTACAGAAGGAAAAAATCTAGCTGAAGAACAAGTCAGGAATTTGGTACTAGACACGTTAAATTTGAAATGCCTATCAGACATTTAAGAGTATGACAGCAGGTCCCAGAACTGACCCCTATACACTGAGAGATGAGGAGAAACCAGTGAACGATCAAAGAGAATAGCCTATGAAACTGGAAATGCAACTGCAGTGTGCAGCACCCTAGAAACCAGGTCAGCACTGCTGACGGGAAAGGAGCAGTCACCTATGTGTTAAGTAGTCCAAGTCTGACTTGAAACATACAGGTCATTCCCATATGAGATCAAAACCCTACTTGTTCAAATGAAAATAACCAAATCCACGAGTAATAGCTATTCCTCACCTTCGTCATTCCTGGCAAATCCACGAGTGTCAAATTGACAACGTTGGGTGAAAAAATCTTAAGATGAATTGGTTCAGGGCTTACTCCCTAAAAATAAGTTTTAAAATATATTAAAGCCACATTAAAATTTCAATGAAGTTTCAAATGCTAAGTATAACTCAAGTATGTAGACTGGATGCTCTGAAGTATGAATTAAGCCACGATTCCCAAGGGTTCAACAACTGGAACTTAATGAAACCCAGGAGAAGGCAGCCCACACACCTCTGAGCCCATGCCATTAACATAGACTTCTTACAGGCAAACTTAGTGTCAAAAAAAAACTATTTACCCCTCACTATTCCAAGATATGATGTTCTGGAGTTCAGAGAGAGAAGTAGGTAAGTTCCTCAAATCAGTTTGGTTCCTGATTTCATATATCAAATGGCAAGACTGTGTACAGTAAAGGTTTCCTCAGACAATTTATCTGAATTTTTAGATCCCTAGATTCAAACAGTAAGAATGTGAATAGTGAGACTACTATATTTTCTCTTCTATGGACTAAGATTATTGCAGAGACTCCAGCTTTTCCATTGGTCTTCTATGCATTTTGGGACTGAATAGGCTATCTGTAAAAAAGCACTTCTGAGGTGTTCATCCCTATCTGTGCACACAGTCTTCTTCCCCTTTTTATATGTCTTCTCATCTGTTTATCCATACGTACATCCACACACACACACATATATATATTTTTAAGACAAGGTCTCACTATGTAGTCCGGGCTGGCCTCAAGCTCATGGCACTCCTCAGCCTCCTAGGTACTGGGATTACAGGCTACCATGCCCAGCATTTTTCACATTTTAGATATTGTGAATGCAAATCTACTTAGGTAAGTGAATTGTATCCTCAGCATAAGGTAAAAATCTTATAGGTATATACAGTTGATCTGTCATGACACTCAGATTATGTAACTAAAACTTTTCATTTTTGAATCACTACAATCTCACACCCTAACTCTTGGTAGAATGTAAAATTACTACCAATTGCTGAGTAAATACGTGGGGATTGTACGAGAAACGATATGAATTGGTGTGGTGTGATTTAATACTGTCCCCAAAGTCAAAGTTATCCATTATAATCTAGTTTCTGATCACTTTTTCTACCTCTTCTATACAATAAAATTATTAGAAATTAAGGGAAGTATGGCAGCAACAGCAGTAACTCTGGGTTACCAGCTTACAGTTTACTAAGGAACAAACCTCAAGTCAATCACTAAAACAAAGGCAAATATTCAGAGGAGACATAAAGACTTAATAGGTCTCCCAAAATGCCATTTAGTCAAAAAACAACCTCAGCAGTCCAGTACTTGACAGATATAAGGGCCCAATAAATACATATGGGTTGGATACTAGTATTAGGGGCCACTCCTAGGATTAAATGTGCTGCTGAATAATACAAAAATAGATGTAAAAACAACAAAGGATGGGAGCAGAGAAGAAGGTAATAGAAAAAAAGAGAACAGAAAAAAGGAGAATTTGACTGAGGCAATGATAGCACCTGGTGTTATAAATAACAGTGTCTTAAAACACCTAATGTATTTTAAATTCTCATAATCTTAGTAAGAAAGTAATCAACTCAGGCATAGTGGTGCGTGCCTATAATTCCAGCACACAGGAGGCTGAGACAGGAAGACTGCTGTGAGTTCAAGGCCAGCCTGGGCTACATGGTGAGTTCAAGGACAGCCTAAACTACATAGTGAACATCTGTCTCAAAAAAACAAAAACAACTCAAAAGTGATCAGTTTGGTAACATATTACTTTTCATTTTCACAAAACAAAACCTGATTTTTCTCTTGCTTTTATAATAAATTAATCTAGCTTTACTCAGGTATGAAAAATAGCTCTTCAAAATACACACATCTCCCAAGTTACATAATGTTCCCCAAGTTAAAAATATAATCAACTCATCAGAAAAGGATAACTCAATGTAACAGTATTAAGCAGAATAATTATAATGTGGAATGTACTATACATGTTAAGATGAAGAATAAACATATAAATGAGATATTTGTTTTTTTGGATTTTTTTGGTTCTGAGGATCGAACTCATGCCCTCGCGCTTGCCAGGCAGATTTATGCCACTGAGCTAAATCCCCAGCCCAGATATTTGACATACAAAATCTCTAAGACAAAGGAATTTTAAGCAGTTTTTTATGTTTGTGAAAATATCCGTGACAAAGAGCAACATCATGAATTTACAATGCTGCTTATACATTATACATAAAACCCGCAGTGACACATTTACTATTTATACTTTCCAGATATAAAAGATGCCTACCTTATTATTTCCTGAAATTCTTTCCGTTTCATTTTCAATTTCTTGTCGAATTTCATCAAAATCTGTGTAGAGCTAAAAATTATTGAAACATAAAGCATGATATTCAAAATAAAATCAAGGTTCTTATGTCAGAGGTGTTTCCTGATTTCCTTCAGAGAACAAGCAAGCACATTCTAGAGCGTACATATTTTTGAGCCTAGGATTCAGTTCTTAAGAGCTTTGTTTCTAAGTTGCCAAAGAATCAAGTTCAATTTAAAGTTTATTTACCAAATAAGCTACTGCCCTTAGAAATGCTCTTGAGGAAGAAACTATTTTACAAGGAATAGTGGCTTTAGAGTAACAACACATTAACAATGAAAATTACTACTTGAACAAAATATTATTTTCAACATGTTATTTCTTCACTATATTCTTGTACAATTACCTTATTTTTGGTGTGAAGAAATTTACCCCATTCTTCTGCTTCTACTCCTAGAAAAAGAAAAACTAATTTATGGAAATTACTTTTATGGTTATGTAGCAACTCAAAAAGGTAACACGATAAAATGTTATTTGTTTCTATTTTGTGATTAACTATAAATTAACGTGTGTTCTAAGATTGATAAATCATAATCTCAATGTTAAAGACATGACTCACTTCAGTCAGAGCTGCACCCAGGGCTTCCCAAATTTGCAAACAAAACCGCTCACCACCTATTCTGGCTGTGATTACACTGCAGTGAGTGATATATTCTTTGAATGTCTTACACATTGAAGAAGTCTACCTGATGAGTTAAGGCTAAGTAGAAAAATTAAGAATCTCACTGGGTAATGCAGAAAGCATATAACAGATTTATATATATCACTCAAGGTAAAAATTTGTAAAACATGAATCAAACAGGTAGTATTTCAGGTGTTTGTTACATTTATTTTCTTACTAGTTATCTATAAAGTTCCTATTCGCTGTCCTTTAAAGAACTCTCTCAGTAGTAGGGTGCTAGCTGTTTTGTACTGTATACTTTTCCCCCAAAGGCTAAGACTAAACTTTCCCACAGATTTGAAGATAGGAAAGAAATGAAATAAAGGAGAAAATTAACCCCAAAATGAAACTCCACTATATGCACCACGTAGGTTGAGACTCTCTATTAGTTCCTAATCACAGGTCTTTTCCTCCTTGCACTTGCTAAAAAAAAAGGAAAATATATGCACTGTCTGCACTGTGTAGAGACACCTAAAACTTGGAGAGCAAGTTTTTTCCCAGAGAAATTAGAAATGTTTAATTGTGAAAGTAATGTGACTTTACCTTTCCCAAGCACAGCTATTCTGCTTTTGTAAAATCCAGAAAATTTTAAATTATCTCAATGATTAAGTGCACTGAATAATGCATTATCAGCCACCCGAAATCAAAGTAACTATGATTTTCATGTAAATATCAAGGAAAAGGTGGACAATGTCTTGCGCAGAATGAGAGTAAATAAAACTGGATCCTTTTTCCAAGTAAAATGCTCACCTACTGGCTGCTTAGTACCTTCGTCCAAGAAGTCTCATTTGAGGACTGGAGTAATCTAGGTGAACAAAACTCAAAAAGGCAAGTACTACGTACCAAAGGGGTGTTTTCAATTTACCTAATCACAAAGAAGAGGCCTAGCTTTGCAAGCACATTTTTAAAAAATAAAAATAAAATAAATTACATTCACCACCAAAAAAGCCTGCATTTTGATGCAATGCCAAAAGGGTAACAAGGACCACTAAAACCTGCAACCAAAGTGGAGAGGCAAATAAAAATGAAAGGAAAAAAATGCACACAGCCTGTAAAGTATAGAAGCACACATGCAGGCATAGTAGAAAAAGGGCCAAAAACAAATGTATAAAGGAAACCTTTAGAAAGGTGTCTTGAGTTTTTCCATGTAGCAGGGTCTGTAGTTAAAGAGAAACAGCATAGAATGATAAGTTTAGTGCTTACACCTAAAATTTTAAAGTTTTTTAAAAATCAAAACCTGTTTAAAAATCAAATTAGAAGGATGTATGTTTTTAATATAAGCAAAGCATATTGTGTGTCATAACTACTTTTAATGCTTTAAATTTTTTCCACTACAATGATCTCACCATTGTTTCTAATTCTAAATGGATTAAAATTAGTCCATTCAAAGATGTGCCTGAAATATTTGATAGTCTACTGTAGGAAAAGATAAATTGTCTGATTAAAAAAAAGAATATACAAAATATACTAAGCACATCTTTCAAAACCTTGAAAGAATGAGTAATTATATGCAAGTATTTTCCCTAGCAGCCAAGATTTGAGCTTTATATTTTCTTTGAAATATATGTTGAATTTAACAGAACACCCCAGACAGTTAACTGCTCACTTTCATGGACTCGACCCAAAAGATGTCTACTATTTGTGCCAAAACTCCCATCCTATCTTTCTTTCCTTTTATTCTTCACTGCCTTTGGGGGCAATGGCTTGCTTGTACATGCATAACTTAACTACGTGGGAATAAAGATTCAAACTACAACAAGATTCTCAAACATTACTGTAGATCACATATATCGTATTTTTTTTTACAGAAAACAAAAAACTTTTGCTTTAGTTCAAAAGCTTTCCTTCGCCAAAATGCATTCATAATTTTTCAAGTTTCCACTGACATTGTTCAGAAGTATAACACAAAGCACAATTTTGCCTTTACTCAGTTATTGCCCTTTGAGATTTTATCTAAAAGGAAATCTAATAAAAGCTTGATTTATTTCTTACCAAGGTATAAGGAGTAATCATGGAATTCAAAGTAAATCACCCCACTCTAAAATATAGTTTAATTTTGCTTTCAATAAGAATTTAACAAGGGCCACGACTATAGCTCTGTGGTATGGTGCCTGCCTGGTAAGGGCAAGGTCCTGAGTTCGATTTCCAGTTCCAAAAAAACCCCAATTTAACAGAAAAGTCTTTTACATAGGTAGAAGTGGAGGGCAAGCTGAGAATATAATAAATCTACATATTGATACCTCGATTATACCATGCAGTTGGCGGAATGAAGGCTCTCTTGCTAAGTAAATTTCCCTGATAATTAAACTATACATACTAAACTCCAAAATATTTTATGTCATCCAGTTTTGATCTAAATGGATCACAGCCCTGATGTCATCTTAGGATGCACCGGTCTTCAAATATTATTGACAACTTAAGCTTTTGTTTCCTAACAAAGTCCTCAGAGGCTTTATAAATCCCTATACAAAATGGTCAGTGAGTGCTTATGTTTTTCTTGCATTCTCTCTCACTATCAAATTGTCCAGTAGCTCATACTCTGCTAACTACGCTATATGCTAATCTACTTTGTAGTTTCTAGTTTTTTCTGAGTTAAAATAATTCTGTGATAAGCTAAAACTATTTATCCCAAAGAGACAAAGGATCTGATGAGAAGCTAAAAAACTACTTTAGAGCCAGGCATGGTGGCACACATTTGTAATCCCAGCACTAGGGAGGCTGAGGCAAGACAATCACTGTGCGTTTGAGGCTAGCCTGGGCTACAAAATGAGCTCAAGGCCAGCCTGAACTACAGACCAAGACCCTGTCTCAAAAAGACACACACACAAAAAAAAAAAAACTACTCTAGAGTAAAATATGAAAGATAGTATGCAAATTTAGGAAATTTATTTTAAGTGTGTGGGGGATACATACACACACAAAAATAAAATAAGCACTAAGCTTGAGAAAAGTATATACACAGGAAAAGACAGGCAGACTGAAGACGCATCATAAAGATGAGACATCAATGAAACAACATCCACACATGAGCAGGAATACACCAAGGCGCTGATGTGCCTACAGCGGAAATGCACACCTCTTCCTAACCAGCGAAGCTTCGTGTAAGGCAACACCACCCATTGTCCGCAAAGTTTCTGAGAAACAACTTCATCGGCCAGTCAAAATGACTGAAGAAAATTAAAGAGTTAAAAAGGTCTAACATAATACAGTTTCTTGTTTGGTATATTTGATGAAATCAGTAGGGGTGAAATTTAAAATGTGTTATTCTATGCATCTGAGGCTGAACCACTAGTTATCCAAGAATGACTAAACTCAGGGTTTAGAATTTCAATAATAAAGAAATACTACAGAAATGGAAAAGGATTAATGACATATGAAGAAGATCTCTAACATAAACAAGATTCCTAGACATCCCTGACTACCCAAAAATATTTTAACATCTACTTCTTTAACTTGCTTCAATAATTAATGTTGTAGTCACAGTAGACACACATGACAATTTTGTTCTCTATTTTAAAATAAAAACATCACAGTACAAATAAATACATAATACCAATCACCATTAACAGCCCCTATAATTAAAAAAAATCAGATAGAGAAATTAAAGTAATAACCATTTTGTCAATACTGTCATCCTGTCTAAATCTGAACGTAAGATATGCAATGAAACTGCACTGAAAGTATCTTTTCAGAATAGAAACAGACAAGGTACTCTACTGCAAAAGGTTTTCAATAATTACAGCTATCTTTAAAACTTTTATAAGTAAAAGAATCCAAGCCAAACTCCAAACTAAATGGGAACATTAAATACATTATAGTCTCATCAAACACTTCAAATTTGACTAAGTATAACTAGTACAGAATACACATTTACTAAGCAACTTTAAAGCCACTAATAAAAATTTTTAAATATTTTCATTTTAATTTTCTTTAAAAAACTCTACAGTATGGAACAATGTATATTTCCTAGTTTTCATACTCATGCTTAATATTCACATAATCCATTACTGAAATAACTTCAGTTTAGCTGGCGACTAATCCTCGACCATGGAGAAGGAACGGATCTTTTAAAGTGAAAACAGAGTGTGCTATAGAGGTAAACCTCAATATGAGGAACAGTAAATACAACAACTTAAAAATTAAAATGCATGCTGCAAATACAGCACTTGGTATTTCTCTTAGATTGAGGGACCAAGGAATAACAGGTATACAGTGAAATCAGAAATGGGGAGGCAAGGTAACAATGCTCAGCTAAGAACCAGTTCTCTTAATTTTACTCAAAATGAAACTTTCCAACTAGAATCTGGGTGATTTAAAAATTCTAAACCAAAGCAAATAGCCAGGGCCCAATGCAGGAGGATCACCATGAGTTCAAGGTCAGCCTGAACTACATAGCGAGACCTGTCTCAAAAAAGAAGAAAAAAAAGTTAAAACCCAAAACCATCAAGGGGAAACTAGAGAAGAAAGGGCAATGTAACTCATTCCAAAGATGCAAATTTTTTTTTCTTTAAATTAATTGGCAATGCCAGTGTGGTAGTGCATGCCTACAATCCCAGCATTAGGGAGGCTGAGGAAGATCGCCGTGAGTTTGAGGCCAGCCTGGACTACATGGAGAGAACTTCTCAAATAAAATAAAATAAAATAAAATAAAATAAAATAAAATAAAAATTTTAAAAATAAAATAATTGGTAGCTATTTACTAAGTATCTCAAAGGACCCTCCACTAAGTAGCAATAACAGTAGTTTACTAAACTGATTTATTCAAAAGGGGCTGATCCTAACAACTTTATTCATGGCCTTTCAACACAACAAAAATTACTTTTTACTTTAGCAAAGATGCATGCTACTCTTCACAGGATTTGATTTTGCTACAGTTACGAACTCCTAATTGTCTAATCAACTTGTGTCTTGTTTTAGACTAGACCAAACATTTCAGAACAGTATTTTTCAATGATTCTTATCCCCAGTCCTGAAATTTACCGTTTTCTTCTCCTGTTGTTTTTCGTTTGTCTTCTTGTGAAACATGGACCAGCTGCAGAATGAGAGGCCTCCGGGTGACAATACCAGTGCCTCTGGGAAGCAGGTCACGCCCCACCAGGCTTTCTAGCACTGAGCTCTTCCCACTGCTCTGAAAATAGAATGGATGAGAGCAAAGTGAGTTTCTTAACAGGGCTTTCTTACATTAACAGATTGTAACAACAAAGCAGCATACAAAGAAATTATTAAAAAATTAGACTTTTAACATGATCTAGTTATATTTACTATTATGACAACTTTCTTTGAAAAAAAAATCCAAAATCAATCAACCAAAAAAAAAACAGCAACAAAAAAGGCCCACTCTCTCAACCTTTTAAAATACTTTTCCAACTAGGTTTCAAAACCTACATGATATTGGTATATATAAAATCATGCCTATAATATGTAACTATTTTACTTTAAATGGGAGAATATTGTATATATTTTTCTCTAACTTGCATTTATTTTTCATATAATGATCAAAGATATTGTTCTTCATCAATATATTAGCAACTTTCACGCTTAATAGTTAAACAGTATTCTACTGTGAATTCAAACCTCAATGTATGGACATTTAAATGTTCTAATATTAAGAATGCTGCAATATACATGCTCGTGTATATAACCTTACTTACTGCCTCGTTAGATTAAATTGCTGTAATTACAGAGCATACAGATTATAAGCACAGACGGACACCACGGCGCTGCACACAAGATGGCACCAAACTGTGGCTCTAACAGCCTGCTAGGAGTTTGTTCAGTGTGTCACACTTCCATCAACACTTCTTAATCTCTGCTGCTTTGATACACACAGACAGCTCTTTAAATTTGCATCCCTGCTAGGTGTGGTGCCACATGCCTGTAATCCCAGGACTGGGGAGTTCAAGGCCAGCCTGAACCATACAGCTAGATCCAGTCTTAAAACACCAAATAAAAACAAAACAAAAACATTGTATTCCTTTAGTATCAAAGCATCCTTTTTAAAAAGGTTTTCTATATTTCTCCATTTATGATTTACTTGTCCAATTGCTAGCATGTTACATGTTTCTCTTTAGTCTATAACAAAACTCTTTATCCATAGTATATTACTTTTTGTTTTGAATCTCTCTCCAACTATTTACTTTGAACATTAATTTTATTTATTTTACTTTTTTGGTTTTTTGAGACACAGTCTCATTATGCCACAAACTTTTGCCATTCCTCCTGCCTCAGCCTCTCTGAGTACTGGGATTACAGGTGTGTGTGCCCCACTCCTAGCTACTTTGAAAATTTGAATGCTACCAAAAAGTCGCATGATTAGCTGACAATGAACACTGACACACCTTAACACAGATTCACCATTAACAGACACATTTGTTTTATGTCTCTACTTACACATACACATATATTTTTCTTTTGCTAGCCCATTTGAGAGTTAGTAACAAATATAACGACATTTCACATCTAAATACTGTGGCAGGTATCTCCTAAGAACAAGAACAATCTTCTATATAACTACAATATAATGACCATAATCAAGAAATTTAAAATAGGTAACAATACTAATATTTAACATATACTAAACAATAACATATAGATAGCTCCATTATACTTTTTAAATGCATATGGTATCCAATAATCATTTTAAATACTTTTAAAGATACCATTTTTCTAAATTTTGTATATAGTATATTTTTCTACAAAATATATTTTTTTCCTGCAGTCTTATTTTTTTCATCATCAAAAGTAGGACGTCTTACAATATTTTCTATAAATGCAAAAATCTTAATTTCGTCAGTTCAATCAGAACAGGAAAAAAGGTGGCTCACAAAAATTAAGCTAATTTTAAAAGGGTTTACTGACCAAAATACTACTAAGAAAACTGTAGGTAAAGCTTAAGAGAATAACAAGGGATAGTACAGTAATCTGGACGAGTTTAAAAAAAGAAGCTCTAAGCCCAGAGGCCCCACCCCTAAGGAGGGATCACGACTTTCAGAACAGTGTCACTGCCAGCCAGCCGGAGGCTCCTCCACACAGGAAGCATAAGGCAGGACAGTAAGACTCCCTTTCCTCCAAGTCCCTGCTGGGGCTCCTCATCTTCAAACCCAACTAACTGGAGGCCAGAGGACGCAGGGCCCATTCCCAACACAGAATGGATCTGGAGGGTCAAATAGAATTTTTGGTCCTCCTATGCTTTGTCTCCAGGTTTACTAAGTCTCATTCAGTGTCTTCCACCATTAAATTGCTGTCTTCTGCAATAATTTAACAAGAAAATTTCCTGAACATACAGCAATCCTCCTGCCTCAGCCTCCTAAGTACTGGAATTACAGGCGGGTGCCACTATATCTGGTAACACAGTTTGTATTTTTTTATTTTTTGCTTTTTTTTTTTTTGTACTGGGAACTGAACTCAGGACTCTGCACTTGCCAGGCAGGTGCTGTGCGATGAGCTATATCCCCAGCCCAACTGGCACTCTTATACTCAAAAATCAGTTTGGTTATATAAAATTACATTTCTCAATATGTTACTGTTGAAAAATGGGAAAATAATCTGAAACACTTTCATTTACAAAGAGCCCTGTGACCTGCCTGCGTGCCTGAAAGATTGGTATTATTCCTTGATAATTTAGTAATTTTCCGTACTATGCCTCATATTTATTTGTCTCCTGCATCAGTGTTCTCAGTCACAGCTGTGCGCTCTCAAAACAGTTCTAAGTCTATTTTTAATTCACTAAAACCGTGTTAAACTATAAATTTATTATCCATCCGATTCCTTTGCTATGCTTTTCTTGAGAACTCCTATTTTAGCTATATCAGCTCTTCTTTTACCTGTTTCCAACATGCCACATTCTAAAATCTAAAAAAAAATGTTTTTGGTATCAGGGATCAAACTCATGACCTCGCGCTTACCAGGCAAGTGCTTTGAGCCGCTGAGCTAAATCCCTGGCCCCAAAATTCACTTTTTGTAGTTCTATTTACTTATTTTTTTTATCCCTGTCTCCTCTCCTAACTCCCCCTCCCTCCATCTCTTGGTCCCCGTCCCATATGGAAAAGATCTATCCAACTGTTTCCTATTACCTACCTTTTATTTTGTCCTTTATATATATTTTGTTTCTCACATGAGAGAAACCATCTAATATTTAAACTTATGTGTTTACTTAACGTTAGTATTAGTAAGCTTAGTATTTTACTTAACATTATGGTCTCAAGGTACATCCATTTTTCTATAAATGACTCAAGTTTACCCTTCTGTATCACAGAGTAGTATTCCAATGTCTACAAATACCACGTTTTCTTTATCCATTCACCTGCAGATGGACATATAGATCACTTCTAAGATCTAGCTATGGCGAATTGTGCTGCTATAAACATCAGTATGCATTTATCACTGTAATGATGCCTTTGATTGTTTCAGGAAGATACCTAGGAGGGGAACACAACGAGTTGAACGGAATTTCTAGTTTTGTTGAACGGAATTTCTAGTTTTAGAGTTCTGAGGACTCTCCATGCTGATTTCCATAATGGTTGTACTAGTTTACATTCCCACCATCATCGTCTTTCCCCTGCAGCCTCAACAGCATTTGTTGTTACCTGATTTCTTAATTATTGCCATCCCTTCTGAGTAAAATAGAATCTCAATATTGCTTTAGTTTGCACTTCTCTAATGGCCAGATATTGAACATTTTTGCATGTATTTATTGGCCATCTGTATTTCTTTTTTCAGAGAAGTGTCTGTTAACTTCAACTGCCCATTTTTTATTCTACGCAGGTCTTTAAATTTGGGGGAGGTCTAATTTTTTAAAAATTTTTTTATATATTCTAGATATTAGTCCTCTGTGCAAGGAATAGCTGGCAAAATTTTCCCCTTTCTGTAGGTTGTCTCTACCCTGTTGGTCATGTCCTTTGTTGTGCAGAAGCTTTTTAATTCAATAGGATCCCATTTGTTGGCTCTTGGTATTATTTCTCGTGCGACAAGGGCTCTGTTCAGAAAGTCCTTGCCTACATTTGTATGTCTTCGAGCATTTTACCTATTTTATCTTCCAACAGATTAGGTGTTTCTGTTTTAATATTTAGCGCTTTGGTCTAATTTCATTTTAGTTTAGTATCTGGTAAGAGACATAGGCCTGCATTCAATCGTCCACATATGGATAGTCAATTTTCCTAGCATCATCTGTTTAAGAGGCTATCTTTCCTCCAGCATAAGTTTTTGGCCCCTTTGTCAAAGATCAGGTTGTGAATACACGTGGAGTTGTTTCTGCATCCTTTACTCTATCCCATTGATCCACGTCTCTTTGTTTTCCAGTACTCCACTGTTTTTATCATTACCTATGTAGTATAACTTGAAGTCTGGGATTATGATGTCTCCTGCCTTGCTATGTTGCCCAGGATTGCTTCTGCTATTCTAGGTCTGATCTGTCTCCATATGAATTTTAAGACTACATTTCTCTGTGAGTAATTTCATTGATATTTTGACTGGGATTACATTAAATCTGTATGTCAGTTTTGGAAAATGGCTTTTTTTTTTTTTACTGTATTATTCTGCCTATCCAAGAACAAGGAAGACCTTTCCATTCTTCTAGTGTCCTCTTTGAGCTCTTATTTCAGAGTACTATAGTTTTCATTGTAGAGGTCTTTCACTTCTCTGGTTAGGTTAATTTCTAAGTATTTAATTTTTCTTGATGCTATTATGAAAGGTACTGTCTCCTAATTTCTTCCTAATGAGTTTATTATTAATGTACAGCAATCATATTGATTTTAGTGTTCTGACTTTTTAATCCTGCTACACTACTGAATTTGAATAGTAATCTATGTAGAGGACCATGTCATCTGCAAATAATTGATTTGATTTCTTATACATTTCCTTTTTCTTTCTCTTGTTTGATTGCTCTGGCTAATGTTTCAAGAACTATATTGCACAGTAATTGAACAGTAGTGGTGACAGTTAACATTCTTGTCTTGTTATTGATTTTAGAGGGAAGGCATTCAGTTTCTCCCTAGTTAATATGTTGGTCATTGGTTTGTCATAAATGGCTTTTATTAGATTGAGAAAAGGTCCTTGTATATCTATTCAGGATTTTTGTCATGAGTGGGTGTTGGATTTTGTAAAAGGCTTTTTCTCTGTCAATTAAGATTATGTGGTTTTTCTCTTTGGTTCCTGTTTATGTATTACACTTATTGATTTTATATGTTGAGCCATGCCTGCATCCGCTGGATGAATCCTACCTGATCATGACGTATGGTCTTTTTAATGATATGTTGCATCCTGTTTGCCAGTACCTCGAAGAGTTTTTTGTCTATATTATTTAAAGATTAGCCTGTAGTGGTTTTTTGGATTTTTTGTATGGTTTTGAAATCAGGGTAACACTAGCTTTTAGGATGACTTTTGGAGTATTCCTTCCCTTTAGATTTCATTGAAGAGTTTATGTGATACTGGTACTAGATCTTTCCTAAAGTCCTTGTAGAATGTGCCAATGAATCCTTCAGAACTTGGATATAGCCGGGCATGGTGGCGCACGCCTTTAATCCCAGCACTCAGGAGGCTGAAGGTAGGAGGAGCGTTGTGAGTTCAAGGCCGGCCTGGGCCACAACGCGAGCACAAGGCTGGTCTGAGCTACACAGTGAGACCCTGCTGCAAAAGACTAGGGCCGGGAGTTTGGCTCAGTGGCTTAAGCTCCTGTCTGGCAGGCGCGAGGTTGAGTTCGATACCCAGTGCCACAAAAAAAAAAAAAAAAACCCACCCCTTGCCATTGCTCCAAATAACCAGGCTTCCCATATCCCTGATCCTCTATCAGGACTTGGGATTTTGTTATTATTAGTAGTTTTTCATTACTTATTTGACCTCATTGCCTGATACTAGATTATTCGGGGTTTTTATATCTTCTTGGTTCAGCTTTGGAGGTTCATATATATCTAGGAATCTATTTCTTCTAAATCCTCCATTTTATTAGAATACAAGTTCTCAGAGTAGTTACTAATAATCTGGATTTTGGCAGAGCCTACTGTGATACTGCCTTTTTCATTTCTAGTTGCATTGATTTGGGCCTTTTTTTCCCACCCTTTTGGTAAGATCAACTAGTAGTTTGTCTATTTTATTTATTTTAAAGACTCAATGGAGGTTTTTTTGTATTTATTTTTTTCTGAGGCCAGGTTTCACTATATGGTTCAGGCTGGCCTTGAACTCACTTTGTAGGCCAGGCTGGCCTTGAACTTGCAGAGATCCTCTTGCCTCAGCCTCTCGAGTGCTGGGATTACAGGCATGCACCACCACACCTAGCTTCTAGAACCAGCTTTTCAAATTATTGATTCTTTGTGTTTTTATATTTTAGTCTCAATTTCATTAATTTCTGTTCTTATCTTTATAGACATTTCCTTCCTTGTGATAGCTTTGGATTTAGACGCTCTCATTTTTTCTAAGACCTTGAGGTGCATCACTAGGTTATTTATTTGGATTCACTATTTTTCTGATGTTGGCATTTCCAGCTGCAAACTTTCCTCTAAGACTGCTTTCATTGTGTCCCATAGGTCCTGGTATTTTGTACTGACATTGTTGTGTGAGTCTAGGACTATCCTTTTTTTTTTCCCGTTCATTTCTTCTGTGGTCCATTCAGTCTTCAACAGGATATTACTTAACTTCCATGTGTTTGCCTAATTTCTCTGGTTTCTTTTGCCACTGATTTCTAATTTCATTCCACTATGATCTGATAGTATGCAAGGGATAATTTTGATACTTTTGCATTTGTTTAAACATGTTTATGGGCTAGTGCATGATCTATTTTGGTGGAACTTCCGTGCACTACTGAGAAGAATGTGTCACTGCATTATTTCCCCACTGACAATCCATTTTCCCCCTTTCTTCTTAATTGCTCACTCAGATTTGTGTATTCCCTTCATTAGACTTTTGGTATTGTTGGTTTTACTGTCTCCTAGGAAATGCTTGAGAATTTCTTGGAGAGCTATTTGTCGATGAGAAATTTCTTAAAGTGTTTTTTGTCATGGAACAACTTTATTTCTGTATCTCTTTTGAAAGACAGCTTCGCAAGATATGTCAATAAATCTTGGAAGTTTCTTTTATGGCTTGCTCTCCTGGTCTTTAAGGTTTGTGTTGTAAAATTTGCTGTAATTCTAACAGGCATACATTTACAGGTGATTTGTTGCTTTTCTCAAATAGCTTTTAAGATTCTATCCTTGTGCTGGACTTCCGGGATTTTGACTATAATGTGTCATGGAGTTCTTTTCTCATATTTCCCCCCATATTTGAAAATTTTTCTGCTATTTGTTCTAAAACAGTTTTTTACACAATTTGTCATGTCTTCTGATTTTTCACTAATCCCAATTACTCTTAGATTTGTCTTCTTCAAATCATGTAACAGTCATTGGACCCATTTTCCATGTTGTCTTGTTTTTAAGATACTTTTGAGTATATGACCACCTATATCAGCTCTATCTTCTAGCTGACACTCTGTCCTCACACTGATCACCATTGCTGCCTATACTTTCAATAGAAATTTTCTATCTCCTGCATTTCTGTTTGGTACCTTTTCATGGGCTCTAATGCTTTGCTAAACTAGTTGTTCATGTTTTGGATCATTTTGTTTACTGCAGCTACATTTTTATTAGTGGTTTCCATAAGCTCACTGATTAATCCATTATCAGGTTTGACCTCATTGACTACTTTATTGATCTGTTTTGTTGTTTGTTTGTTTTTTTGGTCTCTGCTTTATTGTTTTGTATAATTCAGTTGTTTTGGTTTTTTATTTCTTCCTCATTGATCCTCCATAGTTTAGCTTGGGGAAGTTGAGAATTTTTGGAGGCAGTTTCTTGCCTTGTCTTCTCATGTTTCTATTAGGTTTTGTTTGTGTATATGTAGTGAGGTTTATAGATCAATCATAGTGGAAAAACTGTTGCTGGTATGGAGAACTCTTTAGTATCTGATTTTCAGTGATGCACTCTGGTCATAACTAATTATAGGCCTTTGCCTCTGTACCAAGATCCAATCATCTCCATTAATCTGATGATGGAAGGGCACAGTATAAATGACCCAGCATCCAGTTCTCTGGAAATGAACCACAGTATTGTTGATGACACAAAGACAATCCAGATATCTGCATACGGTAAAAGCCAATTAATGGCAACAATGCCACCCTGGTAAAAGCAACAAAATCAGCAACAATAGAGTCAAAAGCAAATTAAATATTGACATACCGTAAGGATTAATAAAAGCTACTACTGTAAAACACACAGCAATAGAAGAGATCTTCAATTACATAAACAAACCAAATAATGAAACAGTTAATATCTACTAAATGCAACAGCTACGTCACCATTAGCAGTGGAAAAGAACTTAATAATAGCCGGGCATGGTGGTGCACACCTGTAATCTCAGCACTTGGGAGGCTGAGGCAGGAGGGTCACTGAAAGTTTGAGGCCAGTCTGGGCTACACAGTGAGTCCAGGCAGCCTGAACTACACAGCAAGACATTGTCTTTAAAAAAAAAAAGCAATAATAACATGGACTAAATATTTAAATATTAATAAAGCTTAATAGCAATATTAGTAAAAAATAGTAATACTAGTAAAGTTGGAGGGTGTGAAAAAGGGAAAATGAAAGAAGTAAAACTTGAAAAATAAAGAGAAAGAAAGAAGGTAAGAGCCTTTAATCCCAGCGCTCGGGAGGCTGAGGTAGGAGGACCGTTGTGAGTTCGAGGCCGGCTTGGGCTACAACACAAGCGCAAGACTGGCCTGAGCTTCATAGTGCGACCCTGCCTCAAAAAACTAGGGCCAGGAGTTCGGCTCAGTGGCTTAAGCGCCTGCCCTGGCAGGTGGGAGGTTGTGAGTTCGATCCCTGGTGCCACCAAAAAAGAAAAAAGAAAAGAAAAAGAAAGAAGGTAAGAGAAAAATGAGACAAAGGGTACTAAGGAGTAAAAGAAAATTTGTTTTGTCTTTGTGTAGCTACAAAGACAAAAAAAAAGCAAACTAAGAAAAAAAGAGGAACAAAAACCCATAATCCAATTGTGGAAAAAAGAACTGAATCCAAAAATCTTCCTCCATGTTTTTAAATGAGTGGTTTCTTTCCAGGCTATGAAGTATTAGAATACACAGATATGGGAACAGGATGGTGAGTCACTACCAAGACCTAGTTTGTTTCCACACTCACATTTCTGTGTGCAAATGCCGAATCCTGCCCGACCTTTCCTGCTGAGTGTGGCTGCTCAATTGTGTCTGCCCTAGAGTTTCAGTCACTCTAGCTGCTCCTAGTTTCCATGCTACTTTGGGCACCCCAAGTCATGGCTTTCTCTACCCATCTCTGCAGCCTGTGGGTTTGTGTGGTGCCCTCCCTGCCCCAGGGGCCCCCCGTACGTACAGCCCAGGCTGCGGCAACTATCCAAGCGGAGGCGAGGCAGCACTCTCAATCTCAGCCCCTTCCCAAAGCCACACATGGTCCAACCTGGGTTCTCAACTTGGGGGTGTGACCCCTGTGAACTTCCCAGCTTGAGGTTAAACCTCTTGGGGGGCCTATGTCTACCCTATAACCTCTCTGCAACTGTACACTGTTGCCATTTCACACCCAGTCGCTGCAGTAGAGTGACACCAGAAACTCTGAAGTGGCTCTGTAGTTATTCTACAGCTCAATATAAAACAATTAATCCCTTTCCAAAATGGCTCCTGATTAAGCACTCTCAAACATATATGGTGCGCGTGGCACTACATTTCTTATTCAACTTTAGCTTTCCCTGCAGGAGTCACTTTCAGTGCAAAACCCTCTGCTGTTCTTGCAGTTTACAATAGCCATGGGCTTTTCCGAGACTAGTGCTTCCAGCCTGGTTTGAGGTTTCTCCCTGCAGCTGTTGGCCCTCTCTAAGCTTACCTTGTGTCACAGGAGACAGGTCCAGTTCCCTGGGAGACAGGGTTCCTTTCCCAACTGCTTTGTTCTTTTTTCTGCATTGTACTACTGTTTCTCCAGCTTCTCTGTAGTTTCCATTTTCCTGTCAGCACCCTCCTGTTTCCGGGAAATCTACTTCTTTTTTCTCTTCATCAAGTTGTTGTTTTCCAGGTGTCTTCATTCTAGGTCTTGTAGAGTCTGTATTTTGCTGCTGGTCTCTATGCCACCATTTTCTTCCCTCCCCTCTTATGTATTTTTGCTTTTAATATCTTTCTCCTTTTAATGTTCTTTCCCTCTTACAGTATTGCCTTTTAAGGCTGTTTGCTCATGTTCCTGCTCATCTGAATTCATTTCTAAAATAAATTTTATTTCTGACAAATACTGCATTCTACCTAATTTTGAAATTTTTCTTACACAAATCAGTATCTAGAAATGCCTTATCACTATATCTTTTGCCTTAGTATCTCCTGGCTTTCATGTTTTCTGGGCATGTCTTTCTGGAGTGCTTTCATTATGTCTACAGGGGTCTTATTTTTCTTTAAAAACTTTGCATGAAACTTGAAGACACTCATTTTATATTACTGATTTTTGAAAAAGATTGGCTCTGAATAAATCTTTAACTTCACATTCTAACACTACCTCTTGGGGCTGGGGATGTAGTTCAGTGTTAGGGTATTTACCTAATGAGTACAAGGCCCCAGGTTTGATCCTCTGCCCCACAAAAAATGAAAACCCTGAAAGTCGTTTGTAGTTTCCATAGTGTTCAAAAATATAGTTTCTCTAATTTCAAGGTATCTTGGCTTGGCTCATTGCTCCAGACTGTTATGTAAACATTCTCTTTTCTTTGTTTATATCCTGCAGGGATATTTAACTGAATTCTCAGTTCCTTCTCACTGTGATGACAGGCCCTGAAAGGAAGCTTCAGTTGGTTAGTTTTTAAAGATCTGGGAAGGGGCTCCAGTCCTTTTAGACTTCACAATAAACATCTTTCAACACTCACCCATTACAGGTATGTGTAACACTCTTCCCAATTTCAGCTAGTATTCTTAAAGTGGCCCTCCAAGATTTCTAATAGCCTTTGGCTATTTTTTCAATTTTCAGATTCATCAGATGTTCCACTGCTTCCTTCTGCTTCTAATACTGACGATAACATACAGGTCTCGGAGTTGTTTGTGGTTTGTCCCAACATGCTGTTATTTGAGAGTATATGGAGAAACACAGTCAACTGATTTTCTTAGACCTAATGTCCATGTGTTTTTGGTTTTCTTACTCTATTTATTCTGCTTTCATGGGAACACCACAAATATTTAGTAAATCACTGTACCACTGCTGCCATCTGCCCAGAATTCCTAGTGTTGACATTTAATTCACCTAAAAATACTGAAACCAATATTTAGTCTTATATAAGTTATACTATGTAAATAAGGTACTGACACATGCTACACACATGCATAATCTTAAAAACATTACATTAAATGAAAGAAGTCAGTCACAAAGACCATATATCATTTGCTCTGTTTATATGAAATGTCCAGAATAGGCAAATATAAAGGAAGAAAGTAGATTAAGTGACTGGGGATAGAGAGTAAGGATTGATTATCAATCGATATAGATTTCTTTTTGAGACAATGATATATTTTAAAATTACAGTGATGGTTGTACAGCTATGTAAGTATGACAGAAATCATTAAACATTGCATTTCAAATAGGTAAACTTTATGATACATAAATTATACCTCAATAAAGCTGCTACAAAAACAAAATTAAGCCAGGCATAGTGGTTACATTTCCAGCTACTGTACTCAGAAAGCTGAAGCAAGAGGATAACTTGAGCTTAGGAGTTCAAGGCCATCCAGGCCAACAGCAAAGTCCTGTCTTCAAATAAAAATAAAGGGGCTAGTATGTAGCTCCATGGTAAACGCTTGCTTAGAATACACAAGCCCTGGGTTTAATTCTCAGCAATACCAAAAAAAAATTTTTTTCTTGAACAATGCACAAAAAGTACAAAACAAAAGAGACAAGACTAGTAATTCAACTACCATGGTTATCAAAGTTAAAATATGTTGTCCTCATAGAAGAAATATGGTGAAAATGTGTGATCCATATAACTGACGACAAATTAGTAGCCATGGTACAGCACATGTTTAGCATGTGCAAGGCCCTGGGTTTAATCCTAACAACGAAAAAAATTAGTAACCACAACATTTAGCCCCTACAATAAACAAAATGAATAATTTGATAGAAAATATTGCAGAGATAGGAACAGAAACTCACAAAAACAAAACCAGAAAAGGTCAAAAATCATGGTAAGATGCTCAAAGTCACTAGTAATCAGTGGGACACAATAAAAAGCACAAGATATCACAAATGAAAAATGTGACAATACAGTACCAACTATGGGCATAAACAAACAAACCTTACTTTGTTGCTAAGAATGTAAATGGTCATAATCAACTATTTTATGGAACATACAGCCATATCCAGTAAAAATAAAAATAAATGGCTAGGTATGGTAGCCTGTAATTACTGCATTCAGGCAGAAGGATGGAAAGTTCAAACTAAGCCAGCCCAAGTAATAGAGACCCTATCTCCAAAAGGCTGAATAAAAAAAACCTTAAAATCCAGCAATTCCACTTCTTGATAGCTAAGAGGAATTCTCAGACATGTACAATGAGACATAGGAATGTTGATGGTTCCAGTGATTATTGAAACTGTTACAGCAAACAAAAAGTAACACACTAATGTCCTTAGCACCAGAGTAAATTGTGATATATTCCCATTATTAAGTGAAAGGAACATGTGTGTATATGCATGCATAAACTGCACATACATAATAGTGGATAAAACACTGAATAAAAGCATTTAGTATTTGAGATCAATTATCTCGGGTCTAAAGTTATGCAAGATAATACTGTATATTGTCCATGTCATTTGTACATATATTACATGTATAATGCAAGTCATGGGCATGATAAATGCCCAACCTCAAGACAGTGATTCTCTCTCTTGAGAAAGACAGTAATTCAACTGAGTACTAAAATTTCTTAATTCAGAAGTAGGTTTAAGAACGTTCACATTCTTGTATCCTGTATTTCTTTTACATTTTCAATTTTTTAAAATAAATGGAATCCTCAAATATGACATACAATCCCACACTAAAGAGGTAATAAAAGGGGTAAGAGTATTTCCCCTTCCATGCTACACCCAAAGGAGACATTTGATGGAGCCACAGGCTTGGATTTCGGTTGTATACCAACTCCTTTATCCACTCTCCCTTCTATAAACATCATCTTTAATCTAAAGTGTCCAACTGTAGAGGGAAGTTTGCCGCAGAAGGCTTAAGCAGTTCAGGTGAGATTTCAATTTCATTTCACATTACTCCGACATTTTTTTTTTTTCTGCTTTCATGTTCATTAGCTTGTTATACTCATTTTTAAAAAATGGTTACAGTTTATGTGGCACAAAGGGTGGGGGCACTGATGTGGCACAGGACATTTTTTCCAGGGCTGTGAAGCCTGTACTATAGGCCTCCCTGGAGGAGTAGAGAGGGTGGCCAATGAGGTAGGTGCACCTGGATTCTGGCTGTTCCAAAGACAAGATTTCATGGGGTATTCCAAGGATTTAGCTCTTTTCACTCCACATACTCCCAAAGTTGAATCAATATCCTGTACAATATTTAAGAGCCAAAGATCTATATGTCTGGTCTCTAGTTTCTTTCCAGTTGCACTGTAGCAGGACTTAGAATTGTCTTGAATTCTATTTTGAGATGTGCCCTTTCACTGGAAAGGTTTTGTTATACTGTTATCTATCTATGGTAACTAGTATCAGTTGGGGGTAAGGAATTATAAACGTTCATTCATGCTGATACGGGAGACAGGGCATGACAAAGCTAGTCTGGGAAATAAGCAGGAACTGTCAATTACAAGATTACAGCACCAAATAATTCTCAGGACCCAATATGTAGAACTTCTCGTGGGCGCCCACGAGATGGGACAGTGTAAAAGAGACTCCAGGAGGAGCCCATGATCATGACTCTTCATAGTAGCCCATCCTAAGTCTCCCAGACCCAGGTATACTTTTATTTTTGCTCTTTTGCTCTTTTCCTCTCTTTGTTCAGCCCAAGTTCATTCACTCTACAGAGCTAGTTCTTTTCTTGCCCCTTCACCACCCACTTTTCAAATAAACATCTTTCAAGGCAAGAAGGACCTGGAATACGTTTGTTTGGAGTGCCATTTCTAAACAAACTACCCAAGAACAATGCCACATTAACCAAGGCTAATTCATTTAAAAATTTCTTATCAGTACATCTTTGCAGTACATAATGATTACATTTACATGTATTTACATGTATGAACACATCTTACTTCTTTTTTTCATCACCTATACCTCCCATCCATCCCTGCTCCTTTCAAGTCTTGGTTCCCTTCCCTCTGACAAAAGTTCTCATTCCATTTTTTCTTCTTTTCTCCATCCCCTTTCCCTCCTCTCTCTTCCCACTACATCTCTTCTTTCTCCATCCACTTGAAAAAAATCTGCCTACTTCCTATTATCTACCTTTTATTTTGTTCTTTGTTTATATTTTGGGGAGGGTTTCTCATATAAGGGAAACCATACCATATTTAAAACATTTCATTTAATGGTCTCAAGGTACATCCACTTACCTATAAATGCTTCACATTTATCTTTGTGGCAGAGTAATACTGCACTGTATGTAAATACTTTTTCTTTATTCATTCATCTATTGATGGGCATATAGGCCATTTGCAAATTTTAGCTATTATAAACTGTGCTATTACAAACATTGGTATGCATTATCACTGTAATACGTACTTAACTTTTTCAGGAGGATACCTGAAAAGAGGAATAGTTGAGTCAAACTGAATTTTTATTCTTAGTTCTTTGGGGAATCTCTATACTAATTTCCATAATGGTAGTACTAGTTTACACTTCCACCAACTATGTAGAAGAGTCCCTTTTTGCCCACAGCCTTGCCAACAGTTGTTACCTGACTGGAGTATGGTGGAATCTCACTGTTGCTTTAATTTCCATTTCTCAAATGACCCCCTTTTTTTTTTCAGGTATTTATATAACATCTATACTTCTGAGAAGTATCTATTCATTTCAGTTGCCCACTTTTTGGTGGGGTCTTTTATGGGGGGGGGCTAAATTTTTTTTTCAGTTCTCTATGTATTCTAAATATTAGTCCTCTGTCCAAAGAGTAGCAGGCAAAATCTTTTTCCATTCTGTAGGTTGTCTGTTCACTCTGTTGGTTGTTTCTTTTCCTGCGAACAAGGCTTTTTAATTTGATATGATTCCATTTGTTGATTACTGGTATTACTTCCTGTGCCACTCAGGTTTTCACAAAGTCCTCACCTCCACTTATGTCTTCAACATTTTTACCTATCTTATCTTTCAACAGTGTTTCTGTTTTAACATTTAGATCTTTGACCCATTTTCACTTTAGTTTAATATTTGGTGAGATGTGTGAATGTAGACTCAATTTTCTGCATGTGGATATCCAATTTTCCCAGCCCTGTTTATTAAAGAGGTTATCTTTCCTCAAGTGTGTGTGTGGTCCCTTTGCCAAAGATTAAATAGCTTTATGTGCATGGGGTTGTTTTGCTTCCTCTATTCTGTTCTATTAATCCACGTCTGTTTTTCTGCCAGCACCATGCTGTTTTTATCACTGTAAGTTTACAACTTGAAATCTGAGATTGTGATGCCTCCGCCTTTGCTCTTGTTGCTCACAATTGATTTTTCTATACTGCATCCCTTCTGGCTCCATGTGAATTTTAGATTGTTTTCTCTGGATCTGTAAGGAATGCTGCTGCTATTCGGATTGGGACCATATTAAAAGGCAAATTCTCCCCAAACACACTAGGGATTGAACCCAGAGGCTTTGCACTGGGCTACATCCCCATCTGCTTTTAAACTTTTATTTTGAGACAGGTTCTTGCTAAGTCATTACATTCTCCAAGCTGGGCTCAAACTTCTGATCCACCTGCTTCAGCCTCCCAGAGTGCTAGGATTACATGGGACCACCCACTTTCGATTTTTAATTTTTATTTTTCATTGTGTAAGACAGGTCTCTTAAGTCTTTAATATTAATATAACTGATAAAGATGTGCATCTGTTAAATTTTTTTTATTTTGAAATAATTATGGATTTATAGAATAGGTCTTCTTAGTACTTGTTCATTGACTACTTCTCATAGTATTAGAAATATTACTCACATGATATATATATATATTTTTGGGGAGGGGTACTGGGGATTGAACTCACAACCTTGCACTACTCACCAGGCAGGTGCTTGTGCTGCTGGACTAAATTCTCGGCCCTTACTCACACAACATTTAAGACAGTTAAACTAAAATATTCTTGACTTACAGTTCAAACTCTCTACCATAGGACAAAATATAAATCTAAAATTTAAACCATTTCCTAAATTGAGGTGCTAAAATGTAGCTCTTCAGGGTCTCGTTTTGTAGTTTAGGGCAGTCTTAAACTTGTTATGTTGCCCAAGCTGATCACAAACTCATAATCCTCCTGCTTCAATCTCTAGAATGATTGAAATACAGGTGTGTACCATTGTACTGGGCTACAATGTAGTATATTAATGTGCACATAACAATAATATTAACACATCAACTATTAAGAGTCCAAACTTTGAAAAATGCTGCAAATGTAACAACTTCAAGCAAAAATTTTTCTTGTTGGTTGTAAACTACAGGCCAGTGTTCTGTGGCTCACAGAAGAAAAGAATAAGAGATTCAGTATCTGATAGGATCATGAAACTGAATAGCTAAAGTAGTATTGCTAAAAATCTCCACTTTATGGGGTCGAGTAGCCCAGTGGTACAAAATGTGCCTAGCATGCACAAGGCACTAGGTTCAATCTTTAAGATCAATAAGTAAACCAGGTGTGGTGGCACATGCCTTTAAGCCCAGCACTCGGGAGGTTGAGGTAGGCAGAGCGTTGTGAGTTTGAGGCCGGCTTGGGGTACAAGTCGAGCACAAGGCCGACCTGAGCTGCATAATGCGACCCTGCCTCAAAAAACTAGGGCCAGGAGTTTGGCTCAGTGGCTTTAGCGCCTGTCTGGCAGATGCGAGGTTGTGAGTTCAACCCCTGGTGCTGCAAAAAAAAAAACAAAAAGAACAAAAAAAACCACAAAATCAATAAGTAAATACAAACCTCACTTTTTCCATAAAAAACCAGAAAAGCATAAGTGACAGGAATCTACATACCTAAGAAATTCAATGACAGACATAAAGAAATCCACATGGAGATAAATTAGTTAAACTACCATACTTCGTGTGGCTGACATAAAGTCTGAAAGCAAGAAGAAGCAGAGAAGCAACAAATCATACACTGGAGAGTCTCAGTAAGATTAAAAACAGATGTAAGAGATATGTCCTCAGAACTCATGGGAGCCAGAGGACGATTTAAAGTACTAAAAGAAAAAAGTATTCACCAAAAATTCTTTGTCAGACTTAATACTGTAAAGATGGAAAAACTCCCCAAAGCAATCTGCAGACTCAACACAATCCCTATCAAAAATCCCAAGTCTTGCTGGGCATGGTGGTGCATGCTTGTAATCCCAGCACTCCGGAGGCTGAGGCAGGAAGATTGCTGTGAGTTTGAAGCCAATCTGAGCTACAAAGTGAGTTCAAGGCCAGCCAGAACTGCATAGCAAAACTCTGTCTCTAAAAAGAAGAAAAAAAAAAAAAATCCCAAGTCTTGAATAGAGAAACGAGAAACCGAAAAGCTAATTCTCAAATTCATGAGGCATGGTAAGGAGCCCCAAATAACCAAACAATCCAAAGAGCAAAGTTGGGAGACTCATTCATCACATATGAATATAGATGAGAAGCTATGGTAATCAAGGCAACATGGTATTTTCATAAGGACAGACATACGATACGGAAGAGAACTGGGACTCCAAAAATAAATCTACACATCAAAACAATTGAGGGCCAGGGATATAACTCAGCAGCACAGTACCTGCCACACGAGCGCAAAGTCCTTGAGTTTGATCTCTGGTACCCAAAAAAAAAAAAAAATTTGATTTGCAACAGCATGACAATAACAGTGTTAAAAAATAATCTCTTCAGCTGGGCATGGTGGCTCACACCTTTAATCCCAGCACTTGGGAGGCTGAGGTAGGAGGAGCATTGTGAGTTTGAGGCCAGCTTGGACTACAACGCAAGCGCAAGGCCGACCTGAGCTACACAGAGCGACCCTGCCTCAAAAAAACCAGGGCCTGGAGTTTGGCTCAGTGGCTTAAGTGCTTTTCTGCCAGGCGCGAGGTTGTGAGTTCAATCCCTGGTGCCGAAAAAAAAAAAATCTCTTCAACAAAGGAGTCAGATGGATAGGAATATGCAAAAGATGAAATTTCACAGCCCACCTTATAACAGACAAAAATTTTCTGAAGTGGATCAAAAACCTAACTGTACAAGCTAAAGCAATACAATCCTTAGCAGAAAACACAAAATAGTACATCTTCCTGACTTTGCATTGTGCAATATCTTCAACAGGATACTAAAGGCACAAGTAACAAAAGAAAAAAAATAGATAAATTGGACTTTATCAAGATGAAAAACATTTGTGCATCAAACTACACTACCATGAAAGTGAACAATCTAAAAGGGAGAAAATACTTGCAAGCCATATATGAAGGCTCTAGTATCTAGAATTTATAAAGAATTCTTGAGCCAGGCATGGTGGCACACGCCTTTAATCCCAGCACTTGGGAGGCTGAGGTAGGCGGAATGTGTGAGTTTGAGGCTGGCTTGGGCTACAAGGCGAACGCAAGATCGGCCTGAGCTACATAGTGCGACCCTGCCTCAAAAAACTAGGGCCAGGAGTTTGGCTCAGTGGCTTAAGCGCCTGTCTGTCAGGCGCGAGGTTGTGAGTTCAAACCCCGGTGCCACAAAAAAAAAATAAATAAATAAAAAGAATTCTCACAACTCAACCATAAAAAGACAACCTCCACATGCATATGAAAAGATGGTTAGCATCATTAGTCACTAGGGAAAGGCAAAGCAAAACCACAATGAGATGACACTTCACATCCATCAGGAAACAATTAATGATGAGGATACAGAAAAGTTGGGATGCTCATATGTTGCTGACAGGAAATGTAGAACGGTGCATCTGCTGTGGAAAAGTTTCATCGTTTCTCAAAAAGTTAAACATATAAGTATTACACTGACTCAGCAATTTTAATCCTAGGTATACACCAAAAGAACTGATAAATTCTTTAAGACAAATGTCCACAGTGACACTATTCACAGTAGTTAAAAGATAGAAACAAGTCAACTGATCATCAATGGATACATAAGTAAACAAAGTGTTGTTCTCATATATAATGGAGTTTACTCATAAACCATTTAAAGGAATGAAGTACTGGTATATGTACAGCATGAAAGGACCGTGTTATACTACATGGAAGAAGCCAGACATAAATCATCACATACTGTATGATTCCATTACAATATAATATCCAGAACAAGTAAATTTACAGGGACAGAACGTAGACTTGCAGGAGAACTTGAGAGTGACCACTTAATGAGTAGTTTTCTTTTACAATGAAAATGTTTTGAATCTAGACGAAGATGTTCATTTTACATTACAAATGTACTAATGCCACTTTAAAATGGTTAATTTAGGGCTGGGGATGTAGCTCAGCGGCATAGCGCCTGCCTGGCAAATGTGAGGCCCTGAGTTCGATTTCCCATACCAAAAATAAAATAAAATGGTTTAATTTTATGCTATGTAAATTTCATAGTTTAAGTTAAAAAAGGAATTGGCTACAGTTATACAAGAAACTGAAAAAAAAGGGAAAGGTGTTTCAGAATTCTCAAAAGAAAACAATTACAACTTCAGAAAGAATGAAATATGTAATCGGTATTTGGCACCAAACTACTAAACCTAATGAAGCCATCAGCTCTTACAAGCACAGGACAAATGTACACAATAACAGAAGAAGCCAAGCTTCCAGGAGGAACTAAAATGTAGACAGTGCTCATGGGAAAAAAGAAAGGACATCAAACAATTAAAAAAAAAAAGTTGGTCCTAGAAGGAACTAGGGTAGGGGTTTAAAGGTACTTTGTTTAGCAAATAAATGATTCCAGAATGCTTTAGCATTTAAAAGAAAAGACATAACAAATGTTGGTAAGGGTGTATATAAACCAAACCTTCATAAACTGCAGGAGGATACGTAAAAGGTGTTGTGAAAACAGTTTGGCAGTTCTCCAAAAACTTAAAAGTTACTATATGACCCAGAAATTTCACTTGCATTTTCAAGATAACTGAAAACATATGTCCACACAAAAACCTATAAACAAATGTTCACAGCAACATTATTCATAATAGCTAAAAAGTGGAAACCACCAATGCCTATTAACTGATGGATAAAGTGGTAAATCTATACAATGCAACATTATTTGGCCATAAAGTGATGGAGCACACATTGAGTATCCTTTATCCCAAATGCTTCGATATGAATGAAGTATCTTAGTTTTAGGATTTTTTTCAGATTTTGGAACACTTGTGTATTGTGAATGAGGGATGGGATCCAAACTTAAGCATGAAATTCCTCTATGTTTTCTATACACTTTATTGTACAGATAGCTGAAGGTAATTTTATACAATACTTTTAGTGCCCCTGCATTTTAACTATACCCTGTCATGAGGTCAGTTTTGGAATTTTCCACTTGTGGTATTATATCATTCAAAAAGTTCTGTACACTGGCTGGTGCATTTTGGACTTAAGATTTTTGAATCAGAGATACTTGACTTACACAATACATATTACAATATGGATGAACCTAAAAAAAGCACTATGTTGAACAAAGGAAGCCAGATACAAAAGTCCACACGTATAATTTCACTTCTATGAAATGTCTACAATAGACAAATCTAAAGACAGAAAAAAGATTAGTAAAGATTAGTAGTTGTCAGAGTCTAGGAGAGGCTGAAATGAAGGAGTAACTGCTAATGGTCAAGGAGGTTTGCTTCTGGGGTAATGAATATGTTCCAAAATTAGATAGCAGTCATGGTTGTACCACCTTGTAAGTATACTAAAAACCACAGAATTGTATACTTCATAATAGTGAATTTTACGTTTTACGAATTTCTTCATGTGAGATTTTAAAAGGCTGGTTTACAAGTTGGTCATTAAAACCCAAATCTCAGCCGGGCATGGTGGCGCACGCCTTTAATCCCAGCACTTGGGAGGCTGAGGTAGGAGGAGCTTTGTGAGTTTGAAGCCAGCTTGGGCTACAATGTGAGCACAAGGCCGGCCTGAACTACATAGTGCGACCCTACCTCAAAAAACTAGGGCCGGGAGTTTGGCTCAATGGCTTATGTGCCTGTCTGGCAGGTGCAAAGTTGTGAGTTCGATTCCTGGTGCCACAAAAAAAAAAAAAAAAAAAAAAAAAAAAAAAACTCTTTCCCTTTTTACATCTGTCTGAACTACTGAAGATGGAGAGCTAAATCATTGGGGAAAAAAAAAAAGGCAAAGTGAAAAGTACATTCTAGCAACACTAAGCCAGAGTCTTAGGTTAATGTCACCTGCTTTGTGGGCCTATTCTAGGTGGTGGTTTGAATTACATACCTGGAGGGCTCCCCCTTCCAGTTCTCAACTTAAATAGTGATTAAATTTTCCAAGTCGAGTCACAAAAGTTGTTTAAAGTTTTATGTCCTTCTCCACCTGCAAAGTATACCATAGGCTAAAAGTATCAACCTTCTCTCTCCCCATTCTCTGTTCTTTCCACACAGATGATCTCAGCTAAAGAAAGAAAAAAGCAATATAGTTAGCTAAATAATAAAAACCATGAATAATACCTATAAACATGATTCTCATTCTTGAATGCCTGCAATGCCTTGGCCCCCAAGTAAATATTAACTGAGCAATTAAAAAAAAATCAAGGTTCAAAACATTTAGAAGTTAGCAAAGGTTGCCTAGGAATCTATGTTTTGAAGCAAGAATACCAACAAAATCAACACGGTACTGTAACATCCACCCTTCAACGCATTCCCTGAATTATTCTTGCTTTTTCTAGTACTGTGCATTACAAAATTCAATGATTCACTCATACACTTTTCAGTTTAGTCTAGGAACCACCTAGCATGCTCACTGCAAACTTACCAAAAATCTCTAGGAATAGGATCTAGGAAATGTATTTTCAAAGTGACTTACACATGCTGGAATCTGAGAATCGCTTTCCTAAGAAGTTCGACAAGATGGGACCAGCAAAGCCAGATGTGGTGCACATAATTCCAGCATTCAGGAGCCTTAGGCAGAATCGCTGCAAATTCATTTGAGGCCAGCCTGGGCTACATACCTAGTAAGCTCAAGACCAGCTTGAACTATATACAGTACCTGGGCTACATGCATAAAAAGTTCAAGGCCAGCCTGAACTACAGAGAGAGACACTGTCTCCAAAAAAAAATTGCCATGTGTTATATACATATACTAGACCCCCACAATGAAACTAATCATTATGTACTACAATCATGCACTAATAAAAATTAAAATTTTAAAATACATCTGTGTGTTTGTTACACAACATCAAACAGTAAAAATGGCATGAATAACAAAGTAGTGGTGTACCAGTGATGGCAAATCTTTTAGAGACAAGTACCCAAACTACAACCCAAAACTCACTTATTTATCACAAAATGCCAACACAGCAATTAAACCTGAACACTGAGGTTTTGGCTTAGAAAAAACAATCATACATTAACATCTTTTGTCTTAAATGAAAAACAACATGCATGCCCACAGGTTCATCGCCATTGTGGTATTATATTCAAATCTACTAGAAGAGATTTGTTTTTTCTTCCCCAAAACACTGAAAACAATATAAGGAAAAGAAACTATTCCATTCCTTATTTCTTCCATACCTGAATAATAAAAGATTGAATTTAACAAGGAGTTCGACAAAGATATACCTCAATAAGTCAAAACTGATCCCTCCAGAAAAGTTAAAGAACATACAATGGTGGCATATAACTATTGCTGTTAGCACGTGTTTCTGTCAGCACAGGTTAATGGCTTTCAGATGGATAAGTTTTTACTTTTCTCTCAGGCCTCTATTTTTGCCAACCAACAAGTTTACTGACTGAAACGCTATTTTGTGTAAGAAGAATCCTTCTTGATTTTAAACTATTTATGCTGATACAATATAGCCCTGATTCTTTTACTACTTCATGCTTAAGAAGCACTGAAAATTTCTTAAAAATACATAGAAAGTTTCTGGTCTGCAGCTATACAACACACACAAATTACTACCAAAGAAAATTTAATGTTTAATATCCTTTCTATAATTATTTTTATAAAACATTACTTTTGATGTTAAAAGTTCCGGTGTTTTAAAATATTATCTAGTTACAGTAATATTGAGTCTAAATATTTACAGAGCACCTATTATGTGATCCAGACAGGACAAACTATGCTTGATAAAATTACTGGAGGTGATTTATTATATTTGATGATTCAGTCTCAAAACATTACAAACGGTAAGTGTTCAAATACTGGAGTATGCAGGCAGAATTGAAAATATTAGACCAAGGAAATTTGTTTCAATAAAACTTCTATTGTTTTAACTAAAAGCAAAACAGTAGCAAAAGTACAGATTTATGATTTCCACAGCTTCGTTATCTTCTAATATTCTAAACATTAGTTCCTTCTCATAATTTTACACCATGCACTTTCATTTTGTACCAAGATGTAGCAGTGCACCTCATGGAAAACGATGAGGAAATCTTCAGCTCAAAAGAAAATTAATGTACTTAAAATCTATACACTAAGTTATCTCTAAAAGCTTTTCTCTCTAAAAGCTTTACTCTAATTGGATTCCTCTTCAGTCAAAAAAAGCAGTAGGCAAAGAAAATGAAACTTACATGTCTGTCACTCTAGAAAACATGCTCAACATGTGTGCACAGAAAAGACGATGTCTTCTCTGAGCCCCAACACAAACAGGCCAGAGAACCTGACGTCCAATTTAGGTCACAATCACAAAACTGTGCAAGACAAAAACCACTGCCTAACCAGAAAACCCACCATTCCTTCCTAACACCCAGAGACCTCCAGATACCAGTGGGATTTTTAAAGTTAATTTTATTTGTTGGTGATTCTGCAACACTGCCTCGGCCTTTTGGGTCAGGTTAGAGGGGTCGCAGAGCAGGGAAGAGGAGCGCCCTCCGGGCTCCAGCGCGGTTTGAGGCCGCCCCGCAGCCCCGCGACGGGACCCGGAGGGCGCAGAAGCCGCGCCGGCCCGCGCGCCCCGCGTCCCCCAGCTGCCCTTGGAAGCCGCGCCTGCCCGGACTCTCCTCCGCCCGCCGCTCCCCTCCCCGGGCCCGCCGGGCCGCGCAGCTCCGCCCCCGCCGGCCGCTGGCCTCGGCCTCTCCTCCCGGCGCGCCCAGCCGACGGGCAAGTGCGGGAGCGGCCGGGCTCTGACGGGGACCCGGTCCTCCAGGCCGCCAAGGCCGCCCGAACGGGCCGGCTCGGGGCTCGGGCCTGCCCCGCCGCCACCGCGTCTCTCACCTGCGTCCCCACCACGACGATCTGAGGCAGCTGGATGATGTCGGCGCCCACCGTGTTGAAAACGTCCTGGAGCTTGTTGATGACAGGAATCAGCGCCTCCATGACTCCGAAAACACCGGACCCCCACCCAGCTGGCCGCAGCAATGAATGGGGACTGGGCCGGGAGCCCACCTCCTTCCTCTTCTCCTCTGCCCTCCCCTCCGGAGCCCGCGCCCATTGGACCCAGACGGTCGCTCCCTGCCCCTCCCGGCAGACCTTGCGCGTCGAGGGCTGGGGAAAGGGCAAACCCTGCCGGGATTTGTAGTTCCCATACGGCGGTCAGCGGATGCCTACGAGTTCCAGGAGGCTGCGCGACTCAGGCGGGGACTTGCGGTAGGTAGAAATGGGTGCGAAAGCGAGGTGGGAAGGCATGTGAAAATGCTAGCTGTTAGCGATGTCTTTCTTGAGTCACTAGAATGTCCTTTCCTTATGAGGATGCTTAAGGCTGGGTTGGGAAGACTTAATGACTCAGGGCCACAGACACCCCAGCCTGCTGCGGAAAGTTTGTGCTGGTGCCACGTTGTGTGCAATGCTGTTTTGCAAACAGAACCAACCTGGGTTCTCCAGGGTTTTTGTTATTTTTGCAATGTGTTCTGAAAAAAAAAGAAGTCTTAAAAAAGAGTATTGGCGTTTTAGAAGGAAATTACTTGGCCCTTATTCTGTACAAATCTTTATCTGCTGTGGCCTAATTCCTGCCGAAGTCAAGATCTGAAAACTGCCTTGCTTTTTGCTAGGTGTACCTACTATTCCATTCCTAAATGTAGTTTCTCCTTTTAAGCAGATAGTATCTTTCCTCGACCAAGCTTCCAGAGGTTTCCTATGTTAAAGTAAAGGGGGGTTGATGTATACATATGTATATATTTGAGCAAAGAACTAATCCAAGTGAGAAAAAGCTTCCTTCCTGTTTTTTGTCGAAGTATTTGTCTCTTCTAACCCAGAACATGTTGAGGGTTTTTTTTTTATTATTATTATTATTTCCTCTTGCTAGATTATCTGCTCCTAGAGGACAGATTCTTGACTTTTTAATAATGCATCCCTATCTCCTAGAAAATAATGAATGAGATAGCCACACACTCCCACGCTCTCCTTAGTTTACAGTCTAATATAGGAGTGAGGTGGTAACACTATGATAAATGAACAAGTAAGGCACCATGACCGGGTGTATTGTACAGCAGGTAATAGGAGCACGTGTTTCAGTTTCCAGGGAGGAGTCAAAGTTCAAGACTTCCTACAAGCGGGCAATTTAATCTCCACTGAGGCAGGGACCACCCCAGTCATGAAAGTTGTACACTGCCTAACTTCAGTGAGTGCCATTGACCAGCACAGCTGTTCATAGTCACCCCAGGAAACAGCTTGATATGAAGGGTTTGTGCTTAATAAGACAAATTAATAAATAAAGCAGATTCTTAACTTATGGACTCAATTCATTGCAAGGGCTGGTTTTAACTCAAGTTATACAGTTGAGACTGGCCTTGAACTCACAGCAATCCTGCCTCAGCCTCCTGAGTGTTGGGATTACAGGCATGCACCACTACGACTGGCTGTTACTTTCAGATAGGAAAACTGCACGGTCTCTACTCCTTCCAACAAGAACAGGCAGCTGAGCCGGGTGTGGTGGTGCACGCCTTTAATCCCAGCACTCAGGAGGTTGAGGTAGGTGGAGCATTGTGAGTTTGAGGCTGGCTTGTGCTACAACGTGAGCAAGGCCGGCCTGAACTACATAGTGCGACGCTGCCTTGAAAAAAGTAGGGCTGGGAATTTGGATCAGTGGCTTAAGCGCCTGCCTGGCAGTTGCTAGGTTGTGAGTTCGATACCCAGTGCCACAAAGAACAGGCAGCTGAAAGAAGGAGTAGTTTAGGGTAAAGCTTCATGAATGCAATCAGTAATTCTTTGAAGGGTCCAAGTGTCCTGGGGCAAAAATGATGCACCCAAAACTGATTTGTAACGTCTTGGACATGGTCTTTACCTGTTTACTAAAGGCAAAATTAAAAGTGCAAGCCCGTCTATATTCCCGAAGGCCTTCTATATTCCAGAAGGCAAAATGTCGTGAATTTTATGTGGTATTATGTAATCCCATTTAAATTATACTTTTTCTCTTGGGCTGTGCTATGGCTTATGTCTCAATGTCCCCCCGGAGCCTCCTGCACTTGTAGGTGGGGCTTTGGGAGTGACTGGATGGTGCATTAGTCCCCTGCTGAGTTTATAGCTGGGTGTGATGTTGGCAAGTGAAGCCTGGTGGGAGGAGTGGGACCCTGTGGGCTATACATCCCGCCTGCTCCCCTGGGTGCTCACTGCTTTTTGCTACCCTGCTGTGAGCAAGCTTCCTTCATGTTACCTCTCTGCCGTCCCTCAGAGCCAGCCTGCTATGGATTGAAACCTCTACTCTGAGCTGAAATAAACTTTTCCTCCTTTAACTTGTGGGTATTGGATATTTTGATTCAATGACAGGAAAGTAACTAAGAGAGGCTGGACTATCCAGAGCCTCATATGAATGGGCGTTTTTTTCTAAAAGTAGGAAGGATGATTTTGTGGTCAGTGCTCAGAAATTTCCCTATCACTCCATCACTAGGCAGGATTGTCCAGTAGCTCTCCTAAAGC
>RJWM01008373.1:0-73200 GCA_004363535.1 Dasyprocta punctata | reverse complement strand
ACATTTTCAATTTCATTAATTGAGATTGGGTTATTCAGCAGTTTTACATCTTCTTGATCCACGGTAATTCATGTTTCTAGGAATCTTTCCATTTCTTCTGTGTTATCAAATCTATGAGAGTAAAGGTTTTTGAAGTAGGTATTGATGATCTTCTGTATTTCCTCATGGTCTGTAGTGATTTTGCCCTTTTCATTCCTTATTGCATGAATTTGAGTTTTTTCTTTCCTTTTTAAAATAAGGTTGGCTAAGGGCTTATCAATTTTATTTATTCTTTCAAAGAACCAACTCTTTGATTCATTAATTCTTTGTATTGTTTTCTTAGTCTCTATTGTGCTAATTTCTGTTCTGATCTTTATAGTTTCCTCCCTTCTTTTGGCTTTGGGCTTGACTTGCTCTTCTTTTTCTAGATGTTTGAGGTGCAGCATCAAGTTGTTTATTTGTGTTCATTCTGCTTTCCTGATGTGGGAATTCACCACAATAAATGTCCCTCTGAGGACTGCTTTCAGTGCATCCCACAGGTTCTGGTAAGTTGTATTTTCATTTGCTTGTAGATATTGTTTAATTTCTTCTTTAATTTCCTCTGTGACCCAATGATTGTTCAGGAGTGTATCATTTAATTTCAATGTGTTTATGGAGTTTTTGCATCTTCTTTTGTCATTAACTTCTAGTTTCATGGCACTATGATCAGATAATATGCATGGAATAATTTCAATTCTTTTGCATTTATTTAAGCATGTTCTATGGGCTGGTATATGGTCTATTTTAGAGAATGTCCCGTGTGAAGCTGAGAAGAATGTATATTCTGATGTCATTGGGTGGAGCATGCTGTACATGTCTACTAATTTGATTTGTTCACAAGTTGATTCAGTTCTGCTCTTTCTTTGCTGATTTTGATCTGTCTCTTTGTGTTAATGGGATGTTAAGGTCTCCCATTATAATTGTGTTATTGCTTATTTGATTTTTAATTTCTATTAATATTTGTTTTATATACCTGGGTGCTCCCATATTTGGTGCATATATATTGAAGATTGTTAACTCTTTCTCATGATGTTTTCCCCTAACTAGTATGTAGTGACCTTCTTTAGCTCTTTTGATCATTCTTGGTTTGAAGTTCACATTGTTTGCAAATAGAATAGCTACCCCTGCTCTTTGGGGGATTCTTGTTGCATGGAGTATTGTTTTCCATCCTTTGATTTTCAGTCTATGAATTTCCTTTTGGGTTAGATGGGTTTCTTGTATGCAGCATATGGTTGGATGCTGTTTCTTGATCCATTCTGCCAGTCTGTTTCTTTTCACTGGTGAACTGAGGCCATTTACATTAATAGTTATAACTGATATATATTGGCTTATTTTTGTCATGTTAACTTTCTGCTTTTGTTTCTTTACCTTTCCCCTCTGTTTAATTATTTGCCTTGCCTAGTGGTTTTTTTTTGTTGTTGTTGTTGTTGTTATTCTTGAAGTCATTGTTATTTCTATGTCTATCTAGAATACCTTTCAGTATTCTTTGCAGGGTTGGTTTCGTGGTCATGAAGTTCTTCAGCTGTTCTTTGTCGTAAAGTATCTTATTTCTCCAACAGTTTTGAAGGACAGTTTTGCAGGTTACATTAATCTGGGTTGGAAGTTGTTTTCCTTTAGGATTTGAAATACCTTACTTGGTGCTCTCCTGGATTTCATTTTTTGTGTTGAGAAGTCCGCTGTGATTCTGATGGGCTTTCCCCTATAGGTGATCTGTCTCTTTTCTCTAATAGCCTTTAATATTCTGTTCTTATGTTGAATTTCTGGGATGTTGATTATTATATATCTGAGTTTGGATTTATTTTGGTTATGGCTAATTGGAGTTCTACATGCTTCACTTATCTGTATGTCAGCTTCTTTCCCCATGTTTGGGAAATTTTCAGCTATTATTTCTGTAAATAGTCTTTTCCTATCATTTGTGTTGTCACCTTTTTCGTTTATACCTATCAATATTATATTGTTTTTCTTTGCGTCATCTTGCAACTGTTGAATTGCTGCTTTCTGATTTCTTGTTATTTTTAAAAGATCTTTCATTTCCTGTTCATTAGTTGCAATCTTGCCTTCGAGGTCTGAAAGTCTATCTTCACATTCATTGAGGTGGTTTTGCCAGTTTTCGATGGAGTTTTTGATTTCCTGGATATCTCTTTGAATCTGTTTCATGCATTCTGTATTTTTCTTATATCGTTCATTCAAGGTTTCTTTTTGCAGTACTCCTCAATTTTTTTAAACTATGTTTTATTTAGATGTATTCAGCATTTCTTTTATTACATTTATTATTTATTTTTCACCTGGGAGATTATTTTTGATCTGAGTTCCTTTACAGCTTCATGGACTTGTTTCTTTACTTCAGTTGCTATCATTTCAGAAGTTTCAGGTATATGGCTTATATTTCCTTCTATGTCCATGTCTCCTAGGCTTGTTTGGGATGGGATGGAGGTTTGAAATTGCATTTTGCTCTTTGTCATTTTTCTGTATTCCCCTGGAGAAGCTGAATGCAAAGTTTCAATTGCTTCCTGGGTTGAGGATATCTGTCCGTACTGCAAGTACTTTCCCCAGTTGAGTGGGGGTCATTAATCAGGCCTTACCAGGTCCCTAGTGGCACTTGAAGGCTTCAGCACACCCCACGTGGCCCTCTGAAGCCCCTTGGCTATTTGAGGTTGCTGGGCAGGACTCTACCTTGTTCTGAGTGCCATACCAAGGCTGAAGAACTAGAGGGAGTGTGCTATGCAGGCCTTCAGCTCATGCTACGTGATACACCAAAGCTTCCCAGCTGCTTTGGGTTTCTGGGTGTGGCCCTACCAGGTCCTAAGTGAGGTGCCAAGCTTGCAGGGCTGGATGGGGTTCGCTGTGCAGGGCTTCAGCTCATGCCACTGAGTGCAGACAGTTACTCTGCCACTCGGGGTCACTGGGTGGGTGGGGCACCATGGGACCTACCCGAAGGTCCCCAGCTGATTGGGCACACTGGATAGGGCTCTACCAGGTTCTAAGTGAGGTGCCGAGTTTGCATGGATGAATGGGGTTTGCTGTGCAGGGCTTCAGTTCGCACCACTGAGGACAGGCAGTTCCCATCTGTATTGATTTAAATAAAAAAGCAGTATGCCTCTTGTAGGTCTAAAGAAAAATCAAGAAATCAGACATCTGGAGCATTCATTCATGTAAATTTTTATGGAATGTGCAGATGCATTAGCTAAGAGTGATTAGTGATTTTTGTCCTAAAGTGTGTTTGGTAAACATGCACCTTCTCATTACCTGTACTCTGTCTGCCAGGTTGTGTACAGGTTCTCTTCATCCCTACCCCTGCCAGACCTTGACCTATACCTTACTCATTCCTATGCCAAGCGATGGGGTGAGGATGATTATGCAACATGTCTCTCATTTTTAAGTTTCACAGTTGAAACTTGAACTTGTTTTGTTTGGGGACTGTAGGAAGCCCACATATCAAAATGGCCGCCTTAAAAAAGCAACCTCAAAATGTCATCCATTCCCTTCATCTTTCTCCTGCTTACTTCCCAATATCCAGTGGACTTCTTCTTCACCTGAGTGGCTATGTGCAAAGCAACCTCTGATTCTAAGTTTGGTGATTCACACTCCTAATGTTGAACATCTTCTATCCTAGCAAATATATAAAACTACATATATTTTGTTAATATTCTTCCATGTATATTATTCAAGCTGTAAATTTTGTTCATGATTTGCATCTTAGGCAACCTATAATCTCTCCTTCAATTATAATAAAAGCTTCCAACAAGTTTCTTGGGAAAATATCTTAAAGGGTTAAGGGGGTACTGAATGACAAGTGACTTTTATAAGTCTGTTTATTGACATGTTTAAACTCATGTCTAATTCCCCAAAGTAAAATAAGAATGCAATTTTTAATTTGCTAGTGATTCATTACTAAGATGTATATTTTAAACACTTTTCTAAGTCAGTTTCATTAAGCAAATGAATCTGGTTTGCAAGATGCTGGGCTATGAATGTCACCAGGAAACAAGTCAACAGTCCTGATCCCTCAAAGAAGCAATGAGAGTGGGGAAAGATGGCTCTGCAATCAGAACCTAAATGAGGGCCCTGCAGGATGTGATGAGCATGCTAAGCCTAAAACACCCATAGAGCCGCCTCTGACTTGTAAAAGAAACAGCGTTCCCAAAGAAGGTCCTACAAGTGCCACTATTGCTCAAATCCCAGGGAAAACAATAAGCTTCATACAAGAGAACTGCAGGCCTTTGTTCAGAACGGCTTCGTGTCTGCGCGGACTGTGTTTATGAAGCACATCACAGTTCAGAAGGAATGAAACAGCAGATGAATTACTATCACGACGCATTCCATCTCGGAAGGTTTTATGCTCTGTGGTTTTTATGACAAGGATCACTCTGTTCCAAGTATCCCTCTCCAGGAATGTGCCCAAGAAAATACTCCAGGCTTTAATAAGACAATGGAATAACGGGAATCTGAAGACAGTGGGGTACAGGGCAGCGGGGAGTGGAAAAAACTTCTAATGTGTTCCCTTGATACATGAGAACACTGACGATGGCCTGCTTTTATTAGTTTCTCTCGTGATTTATTTTTCAATTGTTTAGTGAGAAATGGCATTTTTCCAGTAAAAAGAAACAGTGGTATTACATGGATAAAATGTAGATCCAAAAAATAGAGAACTCCATCTGAAAAATTTGACAGTGTAGTTAATCTGTCCTTCCCCATTCGTTCTCTGCAATTTCTTTATATGACTCCATCTACATCTTACAATAGCTCAAATGCTTAACTTTATATACTTGGAATAGATTTCTCACTTGTTCTACAAATCTGTATATTTATACATCCCTTTCTACCTTACATCTCCTCCTGAACACTGCACATACCTCAGACTTCACTGTCCATATCTCTATTCTTCTTACTATAATCTGTAAACATTCTGAGAAATATTGAAATTACTACTGCATTCAGAAATAGCTCTTTCTTAGCTAGGCGTGGTGGCGCACGCCTTTAATCCCAGTACTCAGGAAGCTGAGGTAGGTAGAGCATTGTGAGTTTGAGGCCAGCTTGGGCTACGACGTGAACGCAAGGCCAGCATGAACTACGTAGTGTGACCCTGTCTCAAAAAACTAGGGCTGGGAGTTTGGCTCAGCGGCTTAAGCACCTGCCTGGCAGGGGCGAGATTGTGAGTTTGATCCCCGGTGCCGCAAAGGCAAACAAACAAACAAACAAAAAAACAAAAAACAGAAATAGCTCTTTCTTGGCCTTCCTCATAAGGCATCAAAAGTCACTTTGCGCTAATAGAGATCAGCTGCTAATGAGAGTTTTAGGCTGCTGTAGTGAGTCTTCTTAAATCAAATAATGCTGTACTCCTAGGTAGTCCCTAAGATATAAAATGGTATAGATTCTCCTGATTTTGTTGGCAAGCATTCGAGTTGTATGTTAAAGTTATCTTCTGCTAGAGAGAGCATTTCATTTGTGAATGGGTAGATGGACATGGGATGCTTAGACAGGTGGATAGAGGGACGGGGAGCATTAGCTATCGATGATTTCTAAAATGAACAATAAGTGGGTCATTAATTCTCCGTGGGGTAAGAAAGCATCAAAATGCAGTGAGCTGATCTCTTTGTTGAACATTCTCTCTTGGTTTGTTGTAAAATGGCTTGAGTTTTGAAAATCTATTCTATTTTCAAATACATTGCTCCAGTATGATGTCACCTTTATCAATTTGGGAGTGTAAGAAATGCGGTTTTAAAAAACTTATGGTGGAGCAGAACACATATTTACCTCTCGCATTCTTCCAGCAGGCTCCTTAAATTTTTGGCAAGGGAAAATATATTAAATGCTCAATTACAAGACTATTTCTACTTTTCAACTTTGCACTCTTGGCATTTCTAAGTCCTCTCCTTCTTGACCTAACAGCAACATTCAGTGAAGTTAATACCCCCTCCTTGGGTGTTTTCTTTGCTTGGCTTTGATAGACCACTCTTTCTTCTCCCCTTAACTCCTTAGATGTTCATCTCAGTCATCCTCACTGGTCTCTGCACATGCCCACACTCCAAACCCTGTCCTGACTCAGTAACTAATCTTTAATATCCTTGCACAAGGCGTGATAAAAAAGAACAATAGAGTGAATGTTAAAAAATTTTTGGTTTATTACAGTACAAAATATATTGTCATTAATCTTTCTTACAATACCCCCTCCACTTCGAACACAATGACAAGGGCATGATGTCAATGACTTTTGTTGTAATAAATTTAACTTAAACATTCACCATATATATGGGTCACACTGCCTATATCTACAATTTCCTGTGGTTTCATGGCTTTCACTACCTGCATACACCACTTTTGACTATCTGTATTTATCTTTGAGCATGAACCTCTCACCTGAAGTTCTATGCATTCAAATCTCCACCAAGATGCTTCACATGGATTTAAAGTCAATGTGTTTTATATCGACTCTGACCCTCTTCTCTTCCAACAATCAACCTCACCTACACCAACAATTTGTCTAGCTGTCCAATTTCTTGAGCCAAAGCTTCTGCTTTCATTTGATTCTTCTCTTTTCAAACTCCTCTACCAGTGTTTTAGAAACTATCATTGGCTCCATCTTAAAAGTACATCCACAATATTACTAATTATCATCTCTTTCCATTCTGGTTTTCTCACTCACATCTACTGCTGTAGCCTTGGTAAGATTCCACTGTCTCTTGCCTGGTTTATTGCAATCATTTCCTAATCGCTTTTCTTCTTTTCCTTTCTTGTTGCCCTAAACATAGACAATTCCTAACAATCACAGAGAGCCTTCAAAATGTAAGTCAGATCGCTCCTCCTTTTGCTCAAAAGTCTTCGGTAGTTCCCTGTCTTTGCAAAGTAAAGTCTACAAAACAGTAACTGGTCTGGTTCCTCAGTAGCTCTTGGCCTCTCTCCTTCCATTCTTTTCTTCAATCATTGTGCTTCAGGCATCCGGGTTCTTCCCCTTCCGTGAATACCTGCCCAGCACTTGGACACCACATGGCCTTTGCGTTGGCTGTTTCTTGTACCTAAAATCATTTTTCTCTCACACTACTAAGTCTCACCTCTTATTTTATTCAATTGTCTGTTCGATTTTCAGACAATCAGAGTGACCTTCCCTGAAAATATTCATATAAAATAGCAATACTTTATTTTCTGTCTCACTAATCCTGGTCAATTTTCCTCCAACATAATTTAAAGTCATACAGTGCAGTATATTTTCTGTTAGAGGGGGATTCCTTCCTCTACCCTATGTTAATGGATATAGAAAAAATCTTTTTCAGGGCTAGGGATTTAGCTCAGTGGCTTAAGCACCTGCCTGGCAGGCGTGAGGTTGTGAGATTGATCCCCGGTACCAAAAAAAAAAAAAAATCTTTTTCAAGTGGGAGAGTAGAACAAGAGATGGAAGGAAGGGGAGAAAAGGGAAGAAGGAATTTAAAAAAGAATTGAAGAAAAAATGGAAATAGAGCTTTTGCAGATGAGAAGGGGAGCAAGTGCTGGAGGGCCCAGGGAGAGAGGGGAGGAGAAGGAAAAGAAAGAACTAAAATGTGTGATGTTCATTTGCAAATCCACCATGATAAATGCAATCATTATACATTGAAAACGTGTGCCAATAAAAGAAAAAGAAATTTTCCTGGAATACTATGGCACTGGAGAGGCAGGGACTGGCAGGAATGAGAAGAACTGGGCAGGGGCACGAGGAAGAAGAGAGCGGCTTGAGAGAAAGAGCTTTCTCTCCGCAGGTAGAACCTGGAGCTGCTGAGAAAAGCTCTCAGGGCCTCTGTATTGTCTCAAAGACCTTGGGAAAGGTTTTGGGAAGGTAGCGAGAGATTTGCAGGCTTTTATTATTTGTATATGAGAGACTAGAGATGGACACCTCAATCATTGTTAACATAAATTTCCTCTCGTCCTTGCCATGTTGAATAATACCAGTGCTCCACTGACAGGGTTTCCCACAACAGAGTATCTGTTACCCAGGGCAAATTACTTCTGTGGTGAGGATGCCTCCTCACATGACCATGCAGATTTCTTTACTTCCCTTTGAAGGCAGTGGTTCCTATAGGATGGTGAGTTGCAGGTGCCATCATCAATCTAGGACCTGGCACCGGGCCTGTCGTGGTGCATCTCCAAATCCCTGGCTTCCCCAAAGCCAAGTGTCTGGTTCTGGGCTCATAAAAGTAACACTCTGACAGAGACTGCTTTGAAAGCTTACCCTCAGACTTCAATTTCAGGGATTTGAAAAACCACAGAAATAGCTTTTTCTTTTCATCTTCAAAGGTGGAAAAAAATAGAATATATTTTCAAAAGGTAAAGAGGTTTCTGATTAAGTGACTCCTTGACTAAGCTCTACTAGCTGCCACCAGGGCCATCATTAATGGTTACAACCCCTAGAAGTAGAAGTGTGTTTTGTGTATCCTCCCTTTTGGGAGCTGTCCTTCCCTGACCTCCCGTGTCCAGCCTAGGGATCTGCAGGTATACTTTTTCCAGTTTTCTTCCATCAGCTTTCCCCTGTCAAAAGCCACTCGCAGAAGGCCTTCTGGCACCAGTCACTTATTCCACAAATTGAGGCTATTTATTTTCTTTTCCCTTTGTGAACGATGTCTCAGCTCTGTAGCAGTGTGAAGATCACCATGAGCTATCAGGGAGATGAAGGTCGGAAGTGAGGCCAACTTGCTTCAGGGACTGAGAAAAGAAGACCCATGTGACAGTACCTTTTCAGGGAAACAAAACCAGGGCAGGAGCTATGCTGCAGTCAGGGCAAGAGGCAGTTATCTAAAGAAGGCATGTGCACCGAAATTACCTACGGGCGAAGCCAGGATTGAAGTGAGCGGTGGGTTGAATAAATTACGGCTTGGGCAGCACGTAAGAAACATACGTGGTTGGCCTTGATGAAGTCCCAACCTTACAAGGGTTGAAAGTAGCAGATTGGGGAGCATGGTAAGGAACAGTTCTCTTCGGTAAAGCATAAGTGAACTTCTATTTTTCTCAGGGGAAGAGCGGACATTTACTAAGCACTTTCTCTGTGATAGGCCTTCTGTGCTCATTGAATTCTTGCAACAACCCTATGATGTAAGTACTGTGTTTATCCTCCTCACTCATTCAAGTTCACAGAGTGATACTTGCTGCCTCCAGGCTTTGATTCTAGCTCTGGCTGATCCTAGAGACGACGCCCACTAAGTACGGCCGCATGGCCTCCACATGGCGGGATGCTGGGTGAACACGCTGCCTGCATTTGACGCAGCAATACACCCCAGTGTCCGTGTGACCCGAGTGGACCCCCCTCAAAACCTCCTTCATGCAGTGCTGTTTCCCAGAGACTTTCAATGATTTTTTATGACTCTCTGGGTTTTGTGATGATAATTTGTCTGTTTTGGGGTCTTATAATTTAATAAACTAGTCAAGACCTGCAAACTAGTCTCTGAAATACTAGCTTAAGGATGAATTTAATATAGCTTTTAATCCAATCCAGATTGTTGAGTGGAAGCAACCTTAAATGGGTATCACCATAACAAAGGAATGGCTAGGGATATTTTTATATTATAGATTTTATCATCTCCTAATAACATGCTAGGCTGAACAAATTCTCAACTGGGATTCCTGATTCCCCAATAACTATGCCTTAGGGGACATGCTGCTCACGTCTCTAAAGGGAGTTCTCTTAATAATTTGAACATGCTCTGAACTCTGCTACTAATCCTCTACACTCTATGCCGGAATATGCTCTGAATTAATACTTGCTTTGGGTCTCCTCATCTAGGGACTCATGTACTGTATATCATTCACTGGCATTCATTCATTCAACAAAGAATCACTGGACATCTGCTTTGGGCCATGCCTTCAGACTCGACAGTGAACAGAAGGGTCACCGTCCCTTGGAAAGTGTAGACTACGAAGTGGGAGCCAGAGTCTACTACAGATACAGAATACCCACGAAGAGTCTCATACCACTTCTACTTTCCAGCCATAGCTTTAGTCTCCCAAAAAAGTGTGATAGGCTCTTGACTGAGGTTGCCATGGTCCTTAGGTCTCTCTTGGATGAAGACAGTTCATACAGACTTGAGCTTCAGGGGCAAATAGCACATTCCACTTCAGTATGGAGCAAATTTACTAGCACTCCTGCATATTTCTGGTGTTTACACGACTTGCCTTTTGCTGGAAAATTTTTCCTTATGCTTTGTTCAATTGTTGCCTTTCTTCAAATCTCAGTTTGGGCTCTGTTCTGCAGAGAGATTCTCTGAAACTCTCCTGACAAGAGAGTTCTTAGCATAATCTCCTATCACAGTCATTATTTGTGTCACATGATGTCATAAGTCCTTGGATTATTTATCTCTTCTCATCTCTGTGCTCTAAGAGGTTTCACCTCTGTATTCTATAGTTTACAAGAACGCCTGGCATACCATAGCTACCCAGAAAATGTTTGCTGCTGATAAAAACACCTATTTTTCTATGAACTTGATGATTATCAGGCCTAAAGAATAAATCTTTCTAAGGTAAATGCTTTGTGATAAGTAGTTTTTGGACAGAGACATCCACTGTTATACCTGGGGTCTGCATTTTTCTTTTAGATATCTGTCCATACCAACGGTCACAATGTCAACCTTTCTCAGCACTGATTCCAAGCATGGTGGTCTATTATGGAAAGGCTTCCAAGATAAGTTTCCAAAAACACTATAGTAGCTGATACGCTTGGGAAAATAGTTGGTTTGGTACCAAAGACTATAAAATAAGGAGTTGAATGAAAATCTCAACAAGAACATTAGGAATTAGGAGACTAAGACAACAGGTCCAAATACTAAGGACATAAAGAACGGGGTGACTCTTCTGATCAAAGCCCATAGGGATTGTAAGTATACTGACCACAGGTAGTGAGAGAAGCTGGAACAAAATCAAGCACAGGATCTGAACAGCAAGGATCTGGGCAATAAATCAGAAAAATAATTAAACAAAGTTCCTGGAGGAAGTTGAATTTCAACAAGTACTTGTTAAGTGGATGAATGAAAAAGATAACCAGAACTCTGATTGTAAGTTATAAGGATCCTTTATCCTCAGGTGCATTTGCTTTGGCTTAGGCCTCAGCTCCCTATCATAGCATGATTGATCCCTGCAAGTTTTCTAGCTGACTTTCTGTGGGTTCAGCAGCACTGACAGAAGGCCAGGGTGGCAGGGGACAGCAGGGTACTTCTCCCTCATATCCGGCTCCAGGTGACACCTCCAGTTCTCCATGGAGCAGCCCACCAGCAAGATCTCAGCAGCAACTTGCCTCCTGCCTTTGTTTCGCTAGCCCGGCACTGTCCCGGGAGAAGTACTACGGGACCCCTCCAGGTAAGTTTCAGTTTGCTATTGACCACATTCCAAGAATCAAATTTGAAGATAAAATCACATCAAGTACAACTGATACACAAATCAGCTACTTTACGTTTTTACACTGCCTTCAAATCTGGTGCATATTCTACACCAAGAGCACACTGCAGTTCACACTAGAGGCATTTCAAGTGGTCGAAATCTAGGCATAGCTAGCTAGTGGCTACCATGCTGGACAGCGTAGTTGTAGTCCACCGAGGGTGGTTTTCCACTACAGCTGATCTTTAGGTGGCCACACTGTCATCTTTTGTTCTGTATTTTAGCCAGTAGATCACTTGTGTAAATGGTCCCCCAAATCGAAATCCTTTTGTTGCAAATTTCTAAGCAGTTTCTCTTTGTTGTTGTTTAGTTTTTGTTTTTAGCTTCTGAGTAAATGCAGTAACAAATGTGGTAACTGCTAAAGAACCATTAGAGGGTCATCTAGGAGAAAATGGGAAAAGGGGGGCTTTCAGAAATAAATCATAGCAGCAGTCACCAAAGTACTACCCAAAGAGAGTAATTTTCATTAATTGGAGTTTTATAATTATGAGACTAAAATAATTAATTGTGTCTCAAAGTCTTTATTTATTTATTCATTTATTTTTTAGTCTTTTTGAGACAGGGTCTCACTATGCAGTTCAGGCTGACCTTGAGCTCACTTTGTAGCCCAGGCTGGTCATGAACTCACAATGATCCTCCTGCCTCAGCCTCCCAAGTGCTGGGATTACAGGAGTGTGCCACCATGCCCGGCTTGAAGTCTTTTAGCAAATAAAAAATCATTCAACTCTCGCTTTTGCTCCTTCTGTTCCTTTGCTCCGTTGTTGTATCTCCATGCACACTAAGCAGTCCTCACCACGGTGTGGCTTCCACGAAGGTCTGCTCACTTCATAAGAAAGCAGTAGCTGCACAGAGTCTGAAACCTGTGACTCAAGAGCACCGGTGCTAAGGGGTCTCTATGCTGCAGCGTCTTGCCACACACAGCATGCTGCCCGCTGGCAGCAATGAGCCGCACTGCTTCCAGCAGAGACTTAAACTGGCTGATCCTAACTCTGTGTACTTGGGCCCCCATCGACTCCCCCTCTCTGCAATAAGCAGAGAAGGGTTTGATTTGGCTTGCATGGCCATACAGGGCAGGAATTGTGGCGTCTATGGCTTCAACTTTTACAGATAGAGAAGGAGAAGTCCACAGAGATTAAAACACTAGTTAAAGGTCGTGCAGCAAGCTTTAGTAGAACAGGGACAAAAGCAGAGATGATATGTTTTCTGCCTCTTGAAACAGTGTTCTTATACACTATATTGCATATTAGATTATCAGCGTAGATCCTAGGTAAGAATCTCACAGCTACACTTGTGGAGCATTTAGTCTTTCCAGGGTAGAAGCTTATGAACTTCTTGGCCTTCAAACAACTTTTGCCTATTTACTTGGATTTTTATGTGGAGCCTCAATTTGAGTAAGAGAAATCAGGTTGGGATCTGAGGGGCTGCATTTAAGATCACGGACACTTTAGCACAGCATGTTCAGAGCAGCATGGTTGCAGGTATGTTCTCTCCTCCCTCAGCAAGCAAGGGAGATCTAACCTGTCGCTGCTGGGTGATGCTGAGGGCGCTAATGCTTGGAAAATGGCATGGAGTCCAACTCAGATGGCGAGCTATGAAGATTCAAGCCAACAAGATATAATACAAGTCATTCATTTGTTCATTCATTCATGCACTCATTCATTCATGCACCGGGTATCTACTAGGTACTGGTCTAGGTGATTAAGAAAAGACAATAAGCAATAAATGAATAAATAAATTAAAAGTTTTGCTTTACAGAACTTAGATGTTGGTATAGAAGTAACAGATAAACAAGTGTCACATAAAAAACATATCAATTATGACCAGTGATAAATGAAAAGAAAACAATTAGCAGATAGCTGTGACAGAGAATGCTGTATCAGGGCAATTATTCTGGATTGGGCGTGTCATGCAGGTCTCTCTCAGAAGATAATTAAATTGAATCCTAAATGAAAAGACTTGAAAGAGGAGGCAGCATGCTATGCAGAGAAAAAAGATGTAAATATGTTGAGATAATAAATTCTAAGACCTTAAGTGTGCACGATAAACTGAAAGAGTTCAGATTGTAAGTAATTTTGTTCTGTAGTAAAATAAAATCAGTTTTAATTCAGATGTGACTTTCTCTCATGTGAGGAGAGTAGACCTAGTAGTATCTATGGACACAAGGAACTGAGTGTTCTAACAGCCCTGACTCACACATGATGCCCAGAAGTTTCCCATAGCATCCGAAGATTGTGTCAACAAATAAACAGAATAAAATAACACAGGAACCTCATAACCCAGTGAATATAAACAATCTATGTCACAAACATGAGAGAAGACTAGTAATATCAACAAGAATGAAAATGGGGAAAGGGGATTTAGAGGAGGTGGGAGGGAAGGGGAAGGGAACGTAAGAAAAAAAAATAAAGAACAAAGAAACATCCTGGGAGAGGGTCTTACAAATAGAGGAAGCATTCTTTCTTAATAGAAAGCACTAGTTTGAAAAAGACCATTATCGCCTTCTGGATCTTACTCTGACCCCTCATGAGGGTGTGTCACCTCTAATGGTCGAAAAGTGACTTCCACACTTGAGTTTCATGAGTGAGCCTAAAATTTGGCAAAAATAAATTAATTAATTAAAAAAAAAAAAAGCAGGAGGGAGAAAGTGTTGCTGAGTTGCTCCCAGCTCAGGTGTGCATCTAAATCTTATGGGGGAGTTTTATAAAGCACGGATTTCTAGACTTCTTCCAGACCTTTGAGTCCAAGCAGCCTGGGATACAGCCTGCAATTCTCTGTACTAAAGTCTCCTAGTGATCGTTACATATCCAGCCCTGGAAACCAATGCATGTGCTACTAATAAGAACATATGCAAGAATGATATGATATTATACAAGGCATTATATAGACTATGTATATTATATCTAAAGATAATGTGTTAAAATAATAGAAATAGGATATCTACTGTTAATTCTCATTACTTGCAATGTTTGTGTTCTGAATTCCTGTAAACACTGATTAGTGAACGCTGAATCACTGCTTCTTGTGGGAACACAGGGTTGGGTCCCTCTGAAGACCCGATCTCAGTGTTTTGTTAAACTGTTAATACAGAACTCTGTGTGTTTCTGTTTAAGGAGCCAGACTTACGTGCATTTTACATTCACTAACATTGCGCTCAAGGCCAACAGCTCCGCAGCACATGGCTGATTCAGCTTACTTACTGCCCATATTTTTTCCATCAGCCTCAACAGTCTCCTTGCACTGAACACAAGCACCAAGCAGCAGTCCAGGGTCCCACTTGGGAGCCATGTTAAACAGCACAATTGCCAATAAAAGCACACAAAAAAAAATGTGAAAAATGCGGGGCTACACAGTGAACAGGGCGTTTCTTCACAGTGTGAGAACAAAAACAAGGTCAGTGTTGCTTGTTCTAGCCCTGCCAGGAATGTGTGTATTGGGTGGCAAATTCTTCACTGCTCTTGGTATGTTGGTGACTGACAAGGAAGTGCCCCTAACACTGATTTGGGGATTACAGATGATGTTAGCAAGCAAGCAGTCGGGGAAATGCAGGACCCACAAATGAGATGTGTAGGTCTCTCTGTCTATCTGTCTGTCTGTCTGTCTCTCATACATACATTGCATGTCTATGTGCTTCTCCTCCCTTACTGTGTGTCTCCCTATTTTACCCCCATATTAACCCTATGAGATATGTGCTACTTTTATAACAGTGCATAGACTGAAGATAAGTAACTTCCCAAAAGTTACATGAGTTGTAAACACCACGGCCAGAACTCCTACCCTGGATCTCTAAACCCAAAGCCCAGACTCTCAGCCATTATGCCGAGTTGCTTCCTAAATATAGTGCCACTCGAGAGCTCTGCATGCCTTCAAAAATGCCACTTTTTTCTGGGTAGAGGTCAGTGGATAAGCACTGCATTCCGCACTTGCAAATGGTCATTTTTCTGACGGGTGCAGTGCACAGGTGGGTCTAACTTACTGCGTCAAACAGAATGTGATCTTTTCCTTTGCCCTCTGTGGCTTAACCCAGCGAAACACTGACTAGCTACAGAATGAGCCAGAAGGACGCTCAACCCAGATGTTTAGATTTGAATTGTTTAACTGGGAAGTTGAATCATGCTCTAAGAGACCAGAGGAAGGGAACAAGGAGAGTAAGGGTGAGTAATAGGGGACTGGATATGAGCAAAATATATTGAAACCCCCAAAAATGAGAAACTAGGACAAGGGGTGGGGAATGAAAATGACCTAAGCATGTCACGCGCATGTACAAACCTGCCAAAATGAAACCCAGTAATCTGCATAACCAATTTTAAAAAGCGAAAAAAAAAAAAATTTAAATCATCGGAATTTGAAACAGACTCCAAAGTAATTCAAATTCATGCAATATTTTAGGTTGGGAATTGAATTTCCTGATTTCACTGAACCACAAATACCAATTTTAAAATGATAGGGAATGTGATATTCTGTTTTAACAGTATCAAAAATGCATAACTATAAAAGGCATCACTTACCAAAATCTTATTTAATAGCTGAATTAGAATAGAATTGGTGAGGTGCTCACAGCTCCTCTTAAGTGGCACTGGAAAAGCACCCAGGGTTTTCAAAGCTTGCAAATACTTTCCTTTTTTCTCTCCAAATAAACACCATATGCCTCTATAGCTCAATCCTTGAATAGCTTCCAAAATTTTTCTGCTACTGGCTTATTGATAAAGTGCTTTGTTTTTAAGCAGACTGCAACAACTATAAGTTTCATGCATGAATGCAAAGCTTATTAAATAAGCGCTTGGAATACTTGTTTCTAGCATTTCACCAGTCCTGATAGGTCTGTATTCATCAAGTATATTACATGTCAGCCCCCACTGCCTCTAAGTACAACATAAAAACATTCAGCAATATGACATGAAAATAATGATTATCCTCATACCTCTCGCCCTTTCTCATGAGGGTGTGGTTTCATTGTTTATTGCTTAGAGATTTTCCAAGAACAATGGCTACTCAGGCCAGTAGCATTTATTCCAACTACATCTTGAATTGGTTAAAAGCTATTTCTTCTTGCAAAAACTATTTTCACTCAGAGCCAAAAGATGAGTTTGATTAAGGGATTTGATTGGATCATCAGAGAAACAAAGATATGTTAAGTAAGAATAAAATGATAGTTGTGCTTATCTTGTCAGTTACAACATGAATATCCAGGTATTCCAGTTTGACTGAACCAAAAAGCCAGATTCTGATTTAAGGATATTACTTCTTATCCATCGTACTTTAGTATTTTTTTGAAAATATGAATAAATGAATTGATAGTAAAAATTGGTTAGACCTAAACACTCTAAACTTTATTTTCAGTTTGTGATAGGCACAAAGTAAGAAATATTCCATTTGGGCAAAATTACTCTGCAATTTTTTAGTAATACTCTGTGATAACTTAGGAAATTATCAATAAATACAGGAAGAAATACTAATTCTGAGGAGTTGAGAAGGAAAAAGGGTGGGTTGGCTATTTTGAAATAGTTTATCATTCCAGGGAATAGGAAAGTGTTGGAGTTCAAATAAGTTCCAAGGAAATAAAAACATCCCAGCTGGACTGGATGAGAAATAGATACACTTCAATGACACTGATATGCAGGAAAAGATACTGTACTTTGGTCAAACACATTCATCAGCTACTCAGAATGGTTTCCAGCAGGTGACTGGAAAATATATGGGTTTAAATGCCAATGAATGGATGATTCCAACTATTGAGAAAACATTTGAAGTGGACATATTAGAAATTTTGTTTTCTCCTGCCAAAGAAAACTAGAAGTTTTATAATTTGTCACGAGTACCTTCCATACTGTGAGAATAGTCTGTGTTGAAAAGCTCAGCTTATGCTAAGGGACTTTGCAAAGAAGGCAAGGAGATTTCATACAAAGGGCAAACAGGTTAAGGAAAATATGAAGTTGTGGTTGATTATTGAATACTAGTGAGCTGTATTTGGAAGAGGGGAGAAGGAGTTTTGAATGAAACACTGAAAATTTAGCTTTTACAGTACCCTACAAATCTCATATGTCTTATCACTCAATACCTATGCACTAGTGTTACATGTGTGGTTTTTCTTGTAGCAAAGCCAGATTGCAAGAGGTTAAATTTGATAGATTATTTATAAATTGTCTACCGTAATTCTCTCCTTCGATGCAGGGACAGGCCATTCTGAGTCCCTGGAAAGAATGTCTTCAGCCAGGGAACAGAAGAGCCAGTTTTAAAAATACCTAGCACTGCCGGGCGTGGTGGCGCACGCCTTTAATCCCAGCACTCGGGAGGCTGAGGTAGGCGGAGCGTTGTGAGTTCGAGGCCGGCTTGGGCTACAACGCGGCGCAAGGCCGACCTGAGCTACATAGTGTGACCCTGCCTCAAAAAACCAGGGCCGGGAGTTTGGCTCAGTGGCTTAGGTGCTTGCCCTGGCAGGCGCAAGGCTGTGAGTTCAATCCCCGGTGCCGCAAAAAAAAAAAAAAAAAAAAAAAAAAAAAAAAAATACCTAGCACTCTTCTTTTTCCTATTATATTCTCATTGTTTCTTCATAATATGTAAGAGTATTCCTTTGAGAAGCAGTACTTGAAAACATTCTTTATAACTAATATTGTTCCAATTACGTGAGTCTGCTTGAAGGTGGTGCTGGAAACTGAATCAATATCTTGTAGGTAGACAATGCCCGACTACCTTATAGGGAAAGGAAAACAGCCTTGGCGAAATCATAGCATGTTGGGTCAGGAGGTATGGGAAGAGGACTAGGAGATAAGGTTAAATGAGGCCTTTATCATGTGTTAAAGAGAGCTCCGTGAACAGGCTCGTGTTGCAGCAGGAAGGATGGCCGCTGAGGGACAGGAATAGACAGGAGCCTGCAGGGAACCTTTTATAGAAAGAGAAAGTGATGAAGTTCTAAGGATGATATACTCAAATTTATTTAACAGTTATTTCCGTGGTATTTGTCAAGTCATGGTCCAGGTACTTTATAAATATTAACCCATCCTGTAGAACTTACCACATCTATATGAAGGAACTAGTATTATCATCCTTGCTTTATGAATGAGGAGATGGAATCGCTGAGGTGTTAAGGATTTTGCTCAAGAGTTACAGAGCTAATAAATTATAAAGCCAGGATTTGAACTGAGGAAGTTTGGCTCTAGTGTCCTTTCTCTTAACCAATATGCGTTATGCATCTTGCTTTTTTTTTTTTTTTTTTTTTTTTGTATTCTAGAGTAGGATTTAATTCTATGGCATGGGTAACTAGACGGATGGTGTCAGCATTTAGGAGTACCATATAGGAACGCAGAAGGAGGAACAGGTTTCTTTTGGACAAGTGTAGAGTTCCCCACACCCCAGGTCCCCTTAAATCAGATCCTAATTGAAGACAAATCTACGGTAGCTGTACTATTGTATCGTTCTGGTGGAAGTTCAGGAAAAAAATAACACTTTCCTCTTCTTTCCTCTGAAACCTCACTGCAAAAATAAAAGACCGTTTTACCTTTCAACCTTACCGACTATGTTATGAGCAACAGCAACAGCTGAGATGTCACTGAGTTGGGATCATGAGAGCAATGTCAAATGAATATACATATCTACACAACTTTAATTCAGTTAAGACAAAGCAATGAAAATACTTTGGAGAAAACTCCACTCAGCCCAAATCCTGCCCAGACCCTCAGATTCAGCTTCCACTGCAGTCAGTTGGGATTGGCTAGAAATTTGTAAGAGCAAATGCAGAACTGTGGTGTGCACTGCGGCAGCCCTTCCTGCCTGTTCCTTCTTAGTTGCCTCACCCCAACTTGCCAAAGTTCAGAACTAAGAACAAGAAAAAGCAGGTTTCAAATCTTCAGTGGTTGTTGAATTCTATTCCTTAATATTCTTCTTCCAGGAAAGAAAGGAAATAAATCATGTCTTTGATTTAAGAAATAAATCCTTTCTGAATAACGATTTAATAAATAAATGATTTCTTAATAAATGATTGACTTCTTAAATCAATCAAGTAGGTAAGTCTTTGACATTTTATCCTGATATGCGACAGGGGAACAAGACACAGAAGGACAGGTTGTTTTCTATTTGAATCAGTATTGTTTCGTGTGCAGTGGGTCCTCTGGAAATGTCTCTCACTGCATTCTGTGACTTCTGAGTCTTCCAGATGCTACAGTTTGCCCTGTTTCCATGATGTAAGAAGTCCTTCAATAGTTTGCCCGTTGTCACAGAGTGCAGTGAGTTCTTCCTTAATTTCTCCCAGAAGTTTACAAGTCAGGAAGTCAGAAAAACACTGCAGACAAACACTTCTAAAGTTTTGGCTGACTCTGTAGATTATATTAGGGGTATCCCTCTCCAAGTACAGCCTGTACCCATAACAGAATGCGAGGCATGTCAAGCTAGTCAAAATAGTCCTTCCAATACCAACACTGGGGTTTGTGTTAAAATACTATATTGTTATCCTTGGAGACAGTTACGTGACTTTTCCCTTTTTAGGTTCTACTTGTGAAAATAAGGTGTAGAACAAAGCGTGTAGAGGTGGATAAATAACCATAAATCTAATATCATCATTTCCTGTGGACTCATGACTAACATATCAAGACAGCACGTAAGGCATCTTCACCAGAATGCCATGGATACTTCAACTTCACTCCTCCAACATCTCCTCTGTAAGACGAGCTCTTTCTCTTAGACATTTTTTCTGTTCGTAACGTCATCGTGTAGGCCAAACATAAACCCAAGAGGACCTTTCACCTCTTTCATTTCCCTGATTCGTCACATCCATCAACCAGCCCTGACTGTATGTATGAGCTTCTAAATATCTCTGGGAATATCTCTTCTCCATCCCTACTGCTACGACCATTGCTTTATGTCAGGCCCAGATGATCTCTTCTGGACAACGGTAATTGCTGTCAACCTAGCCTCAACTATTCTGAGTTTCTTCACCCATTCTACCCTCCATTCACAAAGCCAAAGAAGTGGAATTTCTAGATGACAATCTTATCATTCCATTCTTAAGGACCCTCTTCTCAGTGGCTACTGAATTCTTATACCTTCTCCATATTTTAACTAAGGTCCTTGAAGTTCTAGTTCTTCCAAACCATGTTTGGCATCTCTTTATCTTCCAGTAGTGATATCTCCATTCAGTTCCTTCAGCAGCTCCTATGTGTTAATGGCCAAAATATCAAGCTGGGTGAGTTCCTTCAGTAGCTGCTACTTGGGTAAACATCTCTAAAGACCCTCAAAATATCTAAAGACTCCCTAACAGCCATTTCTTTAGCTCAGGGTTTTATCCAGGATTTCTTCTTCTTTAGGTTCCATGATTGCCATCATGTACCATCATTTTCAAACCACTTTGATTCCCAGTACAGTTCTATGATCTACTTACCTTTTTCTCACTTTCTCCTAAATATTTTCCTATTACTATTTAGTATCTGGTTCCAAGCAGGAAAGCCCTCAGGAAAGTGATACTCCATGCCTGCATCCTACCCCAATCTCCCCCCAGCCCATCCCAGCCAAGATCCACGCTGCAGGAGTTTTTGTCTTTGTGTAACAATGCCACCTCCTCTCCCCACTGATTTCAGCTGCCTTTTGTCCTTCAAAAGCCCACTCAAATATTACCAACTCCAGGAAGCTAAGCGTTTACTAAAAGCTCATGCAAAGGATGTTTCTAACCAGGAAGAGAAAACCATCTAAAGGCTCAGGATACATTTATTTCATGACTATTCTAGGGATCAGGAATAGCAATTTTGCTTTAAGTTCCAGTTATACTTAAAAAATATGTTATCCTGGGTATAACATCCTCAATTTCACAAAATGTCTTGGAGGACTAAATTATACAAAGAATATGATGCATATGAACACCGACTATCTATGTGTCCTGTCATCAGTAAATGCCTTTTCATACATGGAACCGTTTAAAGTAAAGTTGTTCAACGAATTCATGAGCTGTGCCCATTTGGTATTTTTTCATCTGTGGTAAAATGATCTTCTGGGATCACCCATGAGATGACTCAGATTCAGATTGCTTACTCAACTGCAAATTATTTTCTATGCTCAACGTGTAAAATCCACCACTCTAACTGTCGGGGCTGTAGGAAGACAGGAAGTTCACAGAAGGTGACAGGAGGAAGTAAATGGCATACGTTTGTGCAAATTCATCTTAATAGTGTTTCCTGTGTGACTCAGTTCTCAGAGAGTTACATAAGGATGGCCTCAAAAATAGCTCTTTTCTTTAAATGTAGAAGATTAGAAAATCTGTTGAGAGCTTCATTAAATCACTCAGTGATCACCAGTAAGGGTTCCCTAATCTTTTTCCATCTTTGTTATTCTCTCCCTCTTTGCACTATTTGGCACTGCTAAAAAGATCTTATCCTCTTGGATTCTACAATGCTCAGTTTTTCTGATCAAGTTTAAAGCATGCCTCTTCTGATCTTCATCCTTTCTTCAGCACACGACTTGGGGTTCATTGCTGGCTTTGTTTCTTGAGTGCCTGCACCTCCATTCCTCTGTCCTGTCTATTTCTCTTGGATGCATAGATGATACGAAATCCGTTTCTCCAGTCCTGCACCTATCCCAAGACCCAGTTTAGAATTCCTTTTTGACTGATAGATATTTCCACAAAGATGTATTAGTATTTCAACTACACCCAAAGTCAGTCATTACAACCCTCCCAGGAATGGATTCTGTTGCTGCTAATGATGCTTCATGTTTCAGTCAGATATTCAATTAATGAACAAAAGAAAATATCCTAAACATATGCTCCTCCCTTCTGTCAAGGCAGAGAAGGATACAGGCTGTACTTTTCCATAACTTTTACTTTTTTAAAAATTTATATTATCAACAGAGTTAAGTTTATTCGACCTGGTAAGTAATCGTAAAGACAGTTTTTAAGGAAATATCCCTCCTGAGTTTTTATCCTTTCAGGGAAAATGAAAAACTGGAAGAATAATCACAAAATTTTGTCTGCTTGGGTTTGCAAATGGTACTTTTTTTTTTAAAGGCAATTTTCATCATCAGTTAGGAATTGTCAGTCTCTTGTCTTATTCTGAAGGACTTGCCTTTTGGGTTCAAAATCTTTAACCAATTCCAGTTTACAGATACAAGGACCTTGAGGGTTTCACTTTACAAAAATTTAAAATAACCATTTCCCTTGCATCTGTATTAAAACTAACTCATCATTTTATCCAGGGTCCCTAATAATACCTCATAAAGTTACCACAAAGAGCTTATCCTTACCAGGAGAAGTGAGTTTTTCAGTTGTTCCCCAAATCTTGAAGCCCTTAAAAGTCATATGCATAGGGGCCAGGGATATAGCTCAGTGGCACAGTGCCTGCCTGGCAAGCCTGAGGTCCTGAGTTTGATTCCCAGGACTCCCTCCAAAGAATGTGTATAAATAGAACTTACAATTAGCTGAGACTTCTCATCCCTTTCTTTAGGCCTCATTCATAAGATGATTCAGATTGTTTACTCAAAGGTAAGTTATTTTCTGTACTCAACATATAAATTCCACCAGGCCAGTTGCTGGGGCTACAAGGAGGTAAGAGGCTCACAGTAGGTGGTAGGGAGAAGCAAGTTCTTTCCAGAATCCCAAAGATTTCTGTCTTTAATTCAATAGATTATGGCTTGACATTATGCAAATTAATAGCTTTAGCATTTCAGATGCACAAATTCTTAGAACGCTAAAAGGTCTATGTAGAAATATCTATTTATCTTTCCTTTAAAAAATAAACTTCCTCTTATTTTTCTCCTAACTATTAAAGCAAAGGGGTCAAAACCATGCCAAAGAGTGATGAACTACAAGAGGCAAAGCCATGTAGGGATCACTTAAACCTTTGTGTGGTCTTCCTGTTTTAATCATATTCAGATGTTCAACTTATCCCTTTCTTTCCTTCTCTTTCCTCTAGATTTTAAACATACAGCTGTAAAAGATGTGGGAAGCCATTGGGAAATCTAATGAACAGGACTTAAAATGGCTACATTTGTTTCCTCCTTCCACCCCTTTTATTTGGTCTTGGGATTTTTTTTAAAATTTGCATAAAACAAATATCTTACAGTTCAGAGAAATTTCTACTACAGTTTTCCTGCCGGAAAAATGCGGCTCAACAAACTGCTCAACCAAATGCAGTGGTACAGAGGACTCCAGAATGCCAGTTACTGTGAGAAAAACTCATCACCGCTAAGTCTGGTTTCTTGCCTCAAATGGAGTTTGGGTTTAATTGTTGGTTTGTTGATTTGTTTTTGCAATTCTAAATCCATATTTTATTTTTTAGTTCAGCAAATCATTCATACTGGGAATTTTCTTGTTTCTACCCAAATCATACCTGTGGCTACCTTATTAAGAACCATTGAGGGTTGGGGATTTAGCTCAGCAGCATAAGCACCTGCCTGGCAAGCCTGAGGTCATGAGTTTGATCGCCCATACAAAAAAACAAACCATTGACCGGGGTCATTCGGAGTAAGTCCACCGATCGTCAATGCCATTTCAAGTTCTAGCACAACTTCTGATAGAGTCCCTCTGTAATACTAAGTTTCTGCTTGTCAGAACTAGGGACGTCACCCAATTACAGATTCCAAAAGCTCTGTGACAACTCATTTTTTTTTTCATTGCCTTTTTGGGCACAGGTTTAGTTAAAAAAAAAATCTGAGACATTGGTTTGTTTATTTTTAATACCTCGGGCTATTAATTTATTTCAATCATTTTGTGGCTTACCCTATCATGTCTTCCTCGAGCATTTGAAACTCATTAAGTCTCAAGGTATTTTTGGTTTTCTAAAGTAAAAAATATCTGAAGGAAGCAATGTTTAGAAATGTTCTTTATCCACATAAATATCATCAGTTCACAGAACTGGCTTGGAAGACCATATCCAGAGTTAACCACTGTTTGCTCAATCTTTCAAATATTCTTTGTTCTAAAATACTGAGTTGGAGAACAAAATAGCTACCTAAGTCACTAAAATAGGCTGGTGTTTTATGCATCTGTTCATTCACAGGGCGAAAGATGCTTTTGGCCATCAGTGTATAATAAGTAAGAGCACGGAGTGCCGTGCGTGCGATCTGCTGTTCATCACTGCGGACAATATCCCTCCTACCAATGTAAATAAAGACTAAAACTGTAAGCACCATTCGGAAATAAAGTGAATCACCCTTCATGGTAAAAACAGTTTAAGTTATGGCACTTTTCTCTCCAAGCATGCACAAGACTCCTTTGAAAACATTTTTTATTTTACTGAAGTGTTTATTTTACGCAGTTTAAAACTCAAATAGAAATAGAATGCTATAAGAGATAAGAGGTCTCGTCTGCCCTGCCATTGCCAGTGGGCAACTTCACTTCTCTGAGAAAACCGCTTCCAGTGCGTTCCTCTTGGGGTTCACCTCCATATGTCTCAATTTCACGCATCAACTGCTGTTACTATTTTAGATAAGATCTGTCCATTCCTGTCTATAAAAAATCAGGATATAGCTCTCTTAGTCCAATCCACCCACCACAAATACACATACTTTACTTCTTTGACTTTCTACTCATTCTCTCAAAATCATTATTCTAACAGTTTCTGATTGAATAAAGAGGGATCTTTATATTGTTACCAAGATATAAGTGATTTAAAAGCAGAATCACACCATATATGTTTTTTCCTTGTACAACTTTTGTTCTCCTTGGAACTGATAACAGCTTAATTTTCTGATGCTAACTCTTTGTTGTACTAGTCCTAATTTATTCCCAGACTACCCTAAAGAATTCTAAAACATTTTGATATTTCAAATACAAGTTGTAAGTTTCAGGTTTTTTTAAGGTAGCCTTTTTGAAGGTCTGGACTAGTTGCTATGTAGACCTATTGCCCAGACGGTGCTCCAGGATTTGTTCACTATCATCTTAGGACTGCCCCTGTGTTTCTTTTACTGACTCGTCAGTACCCTAGATCCTGTATCTTCCTCTTCACTGTTTAATTCCTGATGGTAATGGAGCACATTTCTTAAGACTCTGGAAGGAAGAGTGCATGAGCAGTGCTCACAGACACTGCAGTACCACTGGATCATATCATTTACTTAAAAAAGTTTGCATTGATTATGTCATTTTTAGAGGTAGAAGAAGTTTTCAAAACTGCTCTTCATTTTACAAATGAGGAAACTGAGACAGGAAAAGGTGAAGGCACTCTCATAAAGGTTATACAGTACGCCATACATGGCACTATTTTTTAAAAAATTATAGCAAAATCCTTTCCTGTTTAACTTTGAGAGAAAATGTGGGATAATTCCTATCATAAGTTTAAACATGAGCAGAGGTGAGTAAAAAGTGAAATACAGTTGTACCCCTACCAAGACAACTCTTCCAGTCCCTCGTATCTGATATGAGTGCATTAATTTTTTATTGATGCAATGCATTGATCTCTATCAACAGATTAATAAAGAAAGATGTAAAGTAGTATTTACAGTTTTTAGTGACTCCTTAAATCTCTTGGCAATACACTAGAAAATATATTTAAAAAGAAAGAAATGTATTCTTTTTGAGAATTTATAATTCAAAGTTAAAGAGATCTCAAAGTTACCTTTTAAGTAGCTCCCCTAACTGGCATGACATGAATACATCTTTTCACAGAGAATTTCTCCCAGCATCATTTTAACTCAACTGCAGAGCAGCTGCTGTTAGTAAACATTTTAGTGAAACTCGGAATGAGCCATCTCTGAGGAGTCCTGTCTTTGAAAATCCCTGCCATGCACAGCAATAAAAATAGTCTGTACCATATACAAGGCCAGCATAGGATAAGAAGTCTGTCTTAGTTGCATCCAGTGAAAATAACTTTGGACAGAGCAGCTTTGTAGATTTCAAATTACATCCCAGTTGGGCCTGGATAGAAAGTGGAGACTTTACCTTAAGGTAACCAAAGGTCTTTCACTATGAAGCAATAACATCAAACTTAAGCATCAAAGAACACTCAAAGTTGTCTGCTGCAACAGAGTCATCAAAGCCAGAGGTTTATGCTGTAGTTGCACCTGGTTAATTAAAACAGAACCTGCCTTAGCAGTGTTAACTTTGGCACACACACCACTATGATATCCTTTCATCAATCCTTGAAATGTTCCTATATCCATGAAATTTTCCCAGCTTCTGAAATCATGTGTCAAACCGTTTGTAATCTGTTGAAAGTTACTTGTGATCTTTCGTTAAGCTTGAGAAGAAATAACTCGATCTACTGATTTCATTGCCAGGGAAATCTGGAAAGCAAGAATGTTCAGAAGTAAAGAGAGAAGAAAGGCAGTTTTTCTTTTCTCCTGACCTTTGAAACTGTAATGTCATATTAATTGAATCTGAATTCCTTGCTAACAGCTATTTCATCGGAACATTTCTGGGAATTGTATTAAATCAAATGTTTATAAGAAAGAGCAGGTGTTTTCTATCACATTGTGTGTTTCCATATTTTCTGCATGTATCCATTCCCTTTCCTTTCTAATTCATTAGTACAACACGCTCCTGAATTTCTACCTTGTGTTTACACTGTGTTTCATTTTAAAATCTATTAAGTCAAAGTCTACGCTTACATTTTTAAAAACCAGGAAAATGAGTTTTAGATTTACCTTTATTTTAACCATTTCTTGGGTTCGTCATTTCTTTGGGTAGATCAAGAGGAAGTAGGGAGGGAGGTGAAAAAGTGGGAGGGAAGGATTGAAAGAGATAGAAAGAAATAGAGAGAGGGACAGATAGAGACAGAGAGAGGCAGACAGAGACAGAGACACAGACACAGACAGAGTGACCAACCAATGCTAGGATTTTTTTCTCATGGTTTATCCATTGGTAAATATTCTAATATCATTCATAAGGCTTAAGGGGAAAACATATTGTGACTCATAGACTCAGTTAACAGTGTGTGCTAGACAGATTCCATGGCAAGCGAAGAATTGAAAGTATACATCCAATGGTGAAAGTATACATCCAATGGTGAAAGTATACATCCAATGGTGAAAGTATACATCCAGTGGTGAAAGTATACATCCAATGGTGAAAGTATACATCCAATGGTGAAAGTATACATCCAATGGTAAAGTATACATCCAATGGTGAAAGAAAAAGCAGCTACGCTTACTGAGGATGACGGGAAGACATGATCAGGGCAGGTCTACGCCAACTGCAATAAAACTGGCAGTGTGAACAGAGAAGTGACGTCGGAGAACAGGGAAACTAAAAAACACACACAAATAAATCAGACTTTGGGATTTAAAAGAAGTGCACCCCACACCAGGTGACTCTTACTGGGTCTCTGGATAAAACTGACAGAAGTGATTGACAGGGGCTTCAACACGCATGCCTCTCCCAAAGTTCACTCTGATAAATTACATACATGAGATGCAGCCTGTATGTATAAGCCTTTAACAAAAATTGAGTGGGTAAAATGTTACTGAAAGTCGGACCACAAGGTCTAACACACATTTGCTCCACCCTAGAGCTTTAGAGATTTACTAGGTCTTTATTATTTTATTTCTGCTTTCCTTAGAACAGTAGAAGGAAGACTGGCCCTGGGGTGGTGCCCAAATTCAGACAGAAGGGGGAGGGGAGGTTCCCAGTCCCAATCGTGCTACCTGTATTAGTGAGTTGGTAGCCTAGTCATAAGAATGAAGTACAGTGAAGTGCAGGAAGACAAAACCGATATTCTGAAGCTACTCAGAAACATCTAGCTTGTCTAGGATTCATGAGGTCAGTCAGCCATGAGACTTTCCACAGCCAAAGCAACCAGCTTCCCTCATCAATGCCAGATGCCCATTTTTCAGAAATGAGAGCAATACTCTATAAACAACAAGCTAAAACCAAACATTAATGTTGGTATAGTCTTTTTGTAACAGAAAATGTCCCCCACACCAGCCAGTATACTTCAAGTAATAGTTCAGCCAGTATATGCCCAGGTAGTAGTTCCTATTCCAGTTCCGGTTGCTCCTGTCTCTTAGAAATGGCTGGTTACTATGATGCACATTGTATAAACCAAACCCCAACTGACAAGCCATTCTGCCTCTGTACTTCCTGGTTGCTTATCACATTTAAGGTCTAGACCACCAGAGATCAGGGCCCGATATTTTGGGAACAATCCTGATCAGTTCTGGTCAACATAAATAAATCTGCCTCCAAATCCTGGGTGTTGTTTGGTGGATCTGCTTGCCATTGCAGTTTGCTCACAAAGACCTTTAGGGTCACCAATGACTTGGTAACCACAAGTAATTTATCTGTTAATTATCTGTGCAAATGTCATAGGGCTCCAAATAGAAAATGCTCCTCTGGGAAATATTTGGTCTGGTTAATGAGGTCATGAGGCAGAAGATCAGGGCATGGCAAACTGACTGGAAAGTGGGCATGACTTGTTAATTACAAAGTTCCAGGATGCATGTGCAGCATGGGTCCCAAACCCTTACAGGTGGAGCCAACCAAAGACTGCTGCTTTCCAGTCCTTCTCACAAGAACTCACCTAGGTTTTCAGCAGGACAGCCTAGACCTGACATCAGCCTGAGGAGTGAGGTGCAAAAGGACGGTCACCATTGAGCCGTCCACTACTGGGCCCTCTCCCACAGCACTCCACCCTCACACTGTAGAATACACTTTCTCCCCTGCTTTTACCTAGCCCAAACTCATTCAGCATAGCATATTTCTTTTCTCACCTTTAATAAATGTAAAACCTTGCTACCTTTTGCACTTGTCCTTTTTTTTATTTTAAAGAGGATAAAACCAAAGAAAATAAAACAATAAAACCAATCAACGCAATGGTTTGCATTGTGACTCCAAAACAATATGAAATCAACAATAGCTACCATAATCCCTCTTGTTGTCTACAAAATAGCTGCAGATACCTCCAGACATACTGAAAATCAAAAAGCACAGAACAGAATAGAGCCAATGAAAACAAAACAATGAATGCAATAAAGGACTTCAAAACAAGACAATAGTAGATCCAAAATGGCTACCACAATATATCTTGCTATCCTTGAAATAGCCTTTTGCACATGCCTTGACCAATTCCTTGTTCTGGACAGAAAGAACCTAGAAACCACCTCTAGAAGGAGATTCCAGCACTCCAAACCTGGTAATAGTACTGAAGTATAATCCAAGCTCAACTTTTTCTGCAGCTTTTTCTTCACACATTAAGCATCTCTTAGAACTTTGAGGTCTCAAAAAGCTCAAGCAGAACTATTTTATGAAAACTGTATGGTTTTTCCAAAGCCATTATTAAGATTTCCCTGACCTTGAATGTAAGTGAAAATAACACCAAGCAGCCAACGAAGTCCCAAGGAAGTTTATTTTATCCTTAATATCAACATTTTGGTGATTCTCACGATCTAAAGTGACTCTTCCACTCACCTCATTTTTATTTTCACAGCCTCAGTGGGTAATTAAAAGTAGTTATGCATACTTCAAGAAACTATCGATGCACTGTTTCTGGAATCTTCTTGTGCACTAAAGTGTCTTCGTTTTTTGTGGCATTTTGAAAAATAAATAAGAGTTGATACATCCTGGCATTTTTGCAAAGCTGAAGGTTGGACACGTTGCTTTGCTTCATTTGATTTTGATCTAGGCTTCTAAAGTCAGAAAATTCAGTCACAGATATAAAGCCCACTCTCACAGACCATGTACTACAACTCTATTCTAGCACTTTTAATATCACAAAATACATTTTCTGTACTTCGTGTTACCCAAGCATTCTAACCTGGTGTAGCTCTTTTCATTTCAGCATTCTTGCAGGAAATATCTTTCTTATCAGCTATTTTGTTCTGTGCTAGGGTCAAGGATGAATGAAGCTGGTAGGAAAATTAAGAAAAAGAGGGTGGGAAAGTTAAGAGGAAAAAGCTGATCAAAATCCTCTTCCTTTTACCGCCTTAGTCATAATAGCTAAACACGGAAACAACTGAAATGTCCATTGGCTAGAGAATGGATACAGTATGATACGTTTATACAATCAAATAATATACAGCCTTAAAAAAGGAATCCAAATGAATGGATTTAAAAGACATTAGACACAGGGAAAAGCATCACAATCTAACTTATTTATGTAGTATTTTTTTAAATACACAAAGAAAGAGAATGTGATAGGGTTACCACAACAAGGGCACCGGAAGATGAGCAAATGATATATCTAGGTGAACAGGGACTAATACAAAAACTAATGTCAATAAAACTGTACTAGGGAGTTTTACTAAATAAATAGATTTTAGCTGCTCTTACCACAAAAAAGTTACTGTGGAAGATGACAGACATGTTAAACTGTTTCACGGTGGCAACCATTTTACTATCTGTATACATGCTCTAACATCATGTCCTAAACCTCAAATATACATAACAAAACATTTTTAATCTTTCTTATAAAGAAAGCACTTGAGATACTAAAGTTTAACTCATGTCACAGAGGATCCTAAGGCTTTATTAGTATCAAAAGTTAGAATAGTCTAGACTCTAGAATCAAATCCCACGTCATATTTGAAAGCATATCTCCATTTCCTTTCATCTGAAGGTAAGTGTGGTAGCCAGTTTGGGTCTCTGTTTTTTCTTTCATTGTATCCCTAGCCTGGGGCATGATACATGGTAAATTCTTCTATTGTCTTCCTGAAGCCAGGCATTTACCAAGCTGGGATTACAAAAGTGGGGTTTTAACTACAAAAAAGTAATTCAAAAAAGAAAAAGGAAATGTTTTCAGAATGGATGTAAGAGTTATGCTTTTTTTTTTTTAATTTGAGTCACTTTTGGCAGAGTGAAAGTCTAATTGTTTTGAAGATTGTTTTGAACATGTTGATCCTGATTACTGAGTCTAAGGGGGAAAAAAAATATGAAACAGCCTCTTCAATTCCTGTCTCTAAATACTTTCAGTTCACTCAGCTCCATGCAGGGTAAAGCTTGATAAAAATTATTAACAGAGAAGCCAAATCGAAGGCTGAAGAAAGTAGACATATCCCCTAAGGTAGAAGATAAACAGATACCTAAATAGATGAGAAGACAGAGGAGAAGGAATCCCGGGAGAAGGAATTCCAGGTGAGATATAGGGAGGGCCTGGATGAGCACTGAGGCCCATTCTATCAAAACAGCTGCTGGGAGCAAGCAGAGAGGAGAGCACATTCATATTCACATACACAAAGCACACTGTAGGTAAGTGGCGATTGATGACTTAAGACTGAAGTCAAAATCTAGTCTTTGTCTACATTCTCCAGGTAAGTTACAGTGTTAGTATTACTTCACATTTTATTCTGCACAGAGTATACTGCCTTGACTTCTCATACTAAGAGGTTACACAGAAAGAAACATAGAAACGAGAATTCTAAAAACCATCATGAATGTATCTCAGTTGAAAAACGCAGATAAGCTAGGGTTTCTTTCATCCAACCAGATGCATTTCTTATTGCACGAAGCCTAACTAAGTCATGCAAGTTTATCTGGTGAAAACTGTAGTCAGATTAACTTCTTAATGGTATTGACCACTTTCAATAGTCAATTTCCAATACTCCGTGTTCACAATAAATACACAGTCACGTACCTTGTAAATGAGAAAAAGGAAGATAACGGGCAAGAAAGAGTTTTTGCAGAATATTACAGTTCAGATCTCAAATGTCCCTCAGAATCCTCAGGTGTGTGGGAGGTGACTGGATCACAGAGGTGCTACACACACCAATGGATTCTCCCATGAATGAATCAGTAGCTGAATGTGCTGTTAGGAAGTGGGACCTTGCTGGAGTTGGGTCCTCAGGGATGTGATCTGGAAAGGTGTATTCTTGGCCCTGGCTCCTTCCTTCTCTTTCTGCTTCTTGGCTGCCATGTGTTGGCACCTTTTCTGTCCCTGTGCCCCTCTGTCATCTTATTTCTGCCTTGGAGCCAACAGACCATGGGCAGAAACCAAGAGCCAAAATAAACCTCTCCTCCTCTAAGTTGCAAGTGTCAGGTATTGTGTCTCAGAGACAGGAAAGTGGGAAAGACACGTGGTTAGCAAGCGGGGGAAGCTATCATCTGTCTCCTTGCAGCTGACTCAAGTGAAAACGAATAGAACAAAGGCTTTAGTTTTTCTTGAAGTTACTTCAGAGCTGATATTTCTAAGATACTTGATCAGGGCTATATACGAGAAAAATTCATCACCATCATTATCATCATTATTATTGTTTTACTGTATTTGGGGTGTGAAACCAGTCTGGCAGGGGCTGATAAGACCTGACTTTTTAACTCCCTAGTCAGTGAAACCATTTCCTATTCCCCTTTTTAATTTCAGAGCAGGATACTTAACCCAATTCTGCCTTAAAATCATAAACTGACACCTGACAACTAGCTTGTAAATCCAGGCTTTGTGTCACAAAATGAAACTCTTTTAGACAGTAATGATACAATATTAAGAATAAAGCCATTCCAATAATTTTGAAAGGGAACTGTATATGCCTTACAGTGGTTGGTCAGGACCATTATTTTCATTTCAATTTGGTAAACAGGGATTGTCTTTTATGTGCTGAGCACTGGGCCCAGTTTTCTGTGTCTTGCCCTCACGGAGCACAAAATCTTATGGAACAAATAATTAAAAATATACACAAACACTTGACTTACAATGGGGTTGCAGCCCAATGAACTCATCCTAAGTTGAAAATATTGTGAACTGAAAATGCCTTTATTGCCCCCTAACCTATTAACTGTCACAGTTTAACTCAGCCTTCCTTAAACATGCTCAGTCTACCATCTCATAAAATCACCTCACACATTTTATAATAAAGTGCTCTTTTGTAAGTGCTAAATTTCTCATGTAATCTATTGAACAACTGTATTCAAAAAGCCCTGGTGACATAGCCCGACAACTCTGGAGTATGATCACTCTCCTGCAGGACTTCCAGGAGGACTGGGAGTGGTGGCTCACAAGAGAGTATTGCATCACACATCGATATCCCAGGAAAAAGTCAAAATTCAAAATTTGCAATATGGTTTCTACTGAATGTCTATTGCGTTCACACCACCACGAAGCCAAAAACTAATATGTCAGCCTACCATAAGTCGAGGACCTGGGTGAGACAGCTCTTGCTTGAGAGCAATTCCCTAGAAAAAGGAAGAGCAGCAAGTTATTAGTGTCTGGTGGGAGGCTATCCCCACTGAAGAAGGGCACCCAGGCCTGGTGCCAGGTCATCTACCTCATCTTATTGTTTCTACAGATTATTACTCTAGGGTGAGAGAAAATTCACGTCAGGAAGCAGATGTTTTTATAATCTGGTAGGAATTGTTCAACTGTGATTCAAAGAAAAAATAAATATCCTGGAAGGGTAATTATCCATTAAAACTTTGTTTGAAACTTCATTAGCATCGTATCTCTTCCCAAGTCTCATATGATGTGTATGTTCTAATTAACAGACATGTATCTTATCAATATTATGCATATATAAATAGGATATCTGCTGTCTTATAGGGAAGAGCAGGAAACCTTGTCAGAATTTACTCACCAGTATGACGCAGATAATATACCTGCTTGATTACTGAGGCTCAGTGATAATAATGTTCTAAAGTGCTTTGTAAACAGTGTATTTCTTTAAAGCATAATGCAGTATTATGGTGATAATGGTGATGACGCATAGACAGACAGACAGACAGACAAATCAGGCACAGGGAGAAGAATGGAGAAGAAATGCTTTTCCTCTGCCCGTACTATATTCATATCTGTGCTGTTTATCATAACCATTTCGTCTTAATCACTTATGCTCTTTGTTTTTTTGGCTAAACAAAGTTAAAATAATCAGGTCCAGCCTTTTTTTTTAAGTATGTAATTTAGGAAAACACTTCAACATCACTGAGAGACCAAAATCTTAAGCCAAAAACCTTTGCATCATCCTGGACTCCTCTCCTCTTCTAACATCCTGAACACGACATTGTTGGAAAGCTGTGTTGGCTCAACCTGTGAAATATATACAGACTCCAACGCCTTCCCATCAGTTACTTAATCTTTCATATCCAGCTCCAAGACGCTGTCACCTCTCACCTCAGTTTCTGTAACAGTCTCCCCCTCTGCTTCCACTTTTGCCCACTACAATATATTCCCAAAAGAGTAGTTCTTTAAAACACTCCAGGACATACCGTTTCTCTGTTGAAATCTTCCTAGTCGCTCCTCATTACACTTAAGAATAAGCGAAGTTCCTCACGACTTTCAGCACCTTGCCTGTCCTCCCTGACTGCCTCTTCCCTGCCCACCCCCCACTCCTTGCTCTTTTCCAGCTGGGTTTGGCACCTTGTTGCGATGGGTAGTTGAGACCAGCTCTACAGGCTGTGCACCACCCAATTCTAGGGAGTACCGCTAACCATTGTGTCATTTTGGACGGGCCTATATATCACCATGTATTTCTTCAACTGGTTTTCTTCAGGTCACCAACAAAGCTGATTCTATTTTAGAATCAGCATGTTGCTCAGTTACATTCCCTGTTTATCATCTCTCTCTTCCTACTCAGATACAAGCTCCTTAAGGGCAAGGATTTTAGTCTATTTATGTATATATCCTAAGCCTTTAGAACAGTTCCTACCATTTGTAATTTTTTGTTTGATGAATGAATGTCTAATGACTAAAACATCATCCTACCTAATCATTCTGGGTCTCCTCAACCATCAGTGCTAACACAGGACTCAGTGGCATCCTAATGGTAAAGGATTTGCCTTGCAAACAGTTGATCTCTCCTGCCACTCTGTTTCTCGTTCTGTGTGTGTTCCCTCTGTGGTGAAAGCGTCCAGACTGCTCATCACATCTTCAAGACAAAAAACACATCTGTCCTGAGGTCTAGGTTGGAACGCCTGGGACTCCTGAGCTGAAGCCCGTCTCCTGACAGCGTGCTCACCTGTGTGCGTCTTCTTGTTTCCCAACTTTCTTTGTCTCTTGACCAAAGTCTTGTATTGGGTTCATCCTCATTCAGGTTCTCTTCTCAGGCAGCAAGAGGGGTCCTGGGACTTTAGTCTTATCCTTTATAATTTAATGACTTATAAAGAAAGACTGTCTGTTCCTCCCAGGATCCATCCGAACCCCCACATAAGGACCCTTTTTGGTGATTTCCTATATTACACACCCAACTCCAACCAAGTTAATCACTGCACATAAGAAAACTGGCCGATCTGGGGAGCTACTTACCCCCGATATGAATATGGCAGGGCTGTGTGATTTAACCCCTTAACAATGGAAGGAGTGCCAGGGTCCCAAAATAAGTTGCCAGCTAGACAAGCAAAAGCTTTAACAACTATTCCAGCATTTAGAACAATGTGTGGACTGTGTGACACTCAGTTAATGAACATGTGCACTATATGCTAGCTTACCGGTCATGCCTGTTAGTGGTTTATTGGTCTTTGTAAGAAACTGTCTCTGCTCAGTTCTAACATTGATAATGAAAACTCACAAGCAATCTGCCCCCAGAAAACTCCACCAACCTCTTTCATCAAAAAATCCCCTCACAAGGGCCTGGAGTTTGGCTCAGTGCCTTAAGTGCCTGCTCTGGCAGGTGCGAGGTTGTGTGTTCAATACCCGGTGCCGCAAAAAAAAAAAAAAAAAAAATCCCCTCACAGGTCTGCCAACTTGATCTGCTCTAAGGAAAGCCAAGACATACACATTCCTGCCTGCAGGGACCACAGGAGGAAGATGGGCTTTATTTCCTGGGTAGAAAAGTAGGCAGGATTAATCAGGAAAAATTTAGGCAAGAAAATTTTGATTAAGGTCAGCAGAGTCCAAGGAAAGTTCTCTCGGTTATCATAGTACTTACCTGACTTGATGTCAAAAAGAGGGAATTGGACATAATTATTGCTGATTTAGATGTAGCATGTTGCTTGTATGAAGTAGAAATTCTACACTAGGAACCATCAGACCTGGGTTCAGATCCTAGCATCACCACTGATTTTCTCCATTATCTTGAATAGATTAATAAATAAACATGTGCTTCAATATCTTCTTTCTAAAAGGCAGATTGATCAGATCTTCTGTCTTTCCCAGAATTGTTCTACAAAAATGTGAAGATGATTAAAGAAGGGCTGGACAATATTAGGATAAAAGCTGGGCGTGTCCTCCAGCATCACTACTCACTGAGAATCAGGGGTCTTCAGGGATGCCTAGGCCTCTTATTCCCAAAGTGAACTAGTGACCTCTTACTAAAAGGTGTACTGCACATACTTCTATGGGAGTGCTCATAGATTTTACACTATAGACGTGAAGTTTCTGGTCTTTATATCGTTTGTTCTATCTGAAATCATAAACTGATATTTTGAGCCAACATGCACGTAAGACCTTGATTTTCATAATCATTACAATTATGCTTTATTGAATTAAAACAGACAAAAGCATCTAACTCATAATGTAATGGCAAGCAGAAACACCCAAACACCACCCAGGATTTGGAAGCAGATTTGTTTACATCGATGGGAACAGAGCAGGATCATTCTCAGAATTTTAGGCTCTGATTTCTGGTGGTCTAGGGTTTACATGGGACAAGCAAGCAGGAAGTACAAAGTGACTTGTCAGTTGGGGATTGGTTTATATAATGTGTATCACAGTGACCAGCCGTTTCTAAGAGACAGGAGCAACTGGAACTGGAATAGGAACTGTTACCTGGGCAACTAAGAAACTAAAGTACACTGGGGTGGGGAGGGGTGCATTTTCTGTTACATTTCCCCCTCTTTTAGTTTCCCCAGCAAATCTTTGCTGGGCATATTACATGTGATCTTCTGAGACAAGGCCTAACTAGAAGCAGTAACATTAGGATTGTCAGTGATCCTAAGATGGGTCCTATAAAAGTTCCCCAAGACTGTATTACTACAGAGATTTTCCCTAAACTGTTATTAGAAAGAGACGTATTTTAGGCCTGTCTGCACTGTAACATTACTCTGGCAAGGGAGTGAGGGAGTTAATCTGATCTAGGAGAGTATCCAATGTGTCCTGGATGCTCATCAAATCTTGGTCAAGTGTTTGACTGATTCTGCCATTCTCTTGGGGCAACTTTCCATAAAGTGTAAGGCAAAAAACACAGCTAGCAGGGGGTCAGAGAAGCAAGGACTGCGATAAGTAACCTGAAAAGACCCAAAAATCAAAGAGAACAGGTATGGAACAATCCCACGAACAATGTCCTCAGGCTTCAGCCATGCGTAGACTGGTCAGCATCCAGAGTGATCAGAACAGGACTTTGAGTTTGTTGTCTCTTCAGAGTGAGCTGTCTGTGCATGTAAAATTTTCAGTGGATCTAAGGCTGGATTTCTGAAATTTGTAGAGGTAGTTAATATGCACCTGGATTGCATGTGTATGAGTTATAAGCTATTTTTTTAACTTTTGTAGAGCTTTGTGGCCTGTATGCTGTATGTAGTTTTTATTTAACCTAGTTCTTGAGTTAGCTCTGCTACAAATGCAGGCCCACTGTCATTGTCAATGATCAAGGGTAAGCCTTACCTAGGGATGACGTTTTTACAGCAGGATCCCACAAACTTATTATCTGCTCAGTATGGGTAAAGAATGGGAAGTCGGAGCTGGGGACAGAGACACTGAGGCCTGAGCTGGCTGCATAGGTATGGGTGCAGCACAGCAGCTTGAGCTTGCAGAACATACAGTGTGGGCAGGTCTGGTGGCTAGGGTTGATGTTTTAGTCAATCAGACTCTCAGAGGGGGCTTAGAAGCACAGGTTTGGTGTCACTGGTGGCAGGTTCCCAAACAGCAGCAGGAAGCAGCTGCAGGAGAGCTTTGGCCAAAATAACTTCATCCAAGGTGACCATAGCATACTTAGCCTATCAGACTTTATTTCTAACAGAGCTACTTTCATCTGTAAACAGGGTGTAGTCAGCATCTGTAGTACTCCATGGTTATTTTGGAGGTCCAGTACAGTATGTGGCACCTGGACAGTTAGGTCTCAGCCTAAGGTGAGTTTGTCAGCTTTTTTGATCAGGACAGTGGCTGTTAGAACATAGAGGCAAAATGGGGGAGGCAGCTCTTAGCAACCAGATCCAAGTATTTGCATAGATAGGTCACTGGGTGCTCCTAGGAAATGACAGTCTGAGTAAGTATCATTGATTTTGTGAACGTCAGGATCCAGAGTCTATAGAAGCCAGCAGCTCCAAGCAATATGCAGGGTTTCTTTTTTGTAACCAGTTTTTGCCAGATATTATAGCAGAGCTTTGTGTCTTTCCAGCAGGCAGCTTGGGTGTCCTTCAGGGAAACTAGTGAGGTCAGCTGTCAGGGTTTCCTCAAAGAGGGCAAACAGGTTTTTAAACCTCTGGAAGGCTGAGAACACGTCAGTTGTGAAAAGGGGGCAGCCAATAGGAGCAAGCTGAAGGCATAAGAAGGCATTCTTAGGTCCAGCCAGGTGTACCAGCAGGCTGTGGGTGGCAAAAGACTGAGGCAACGTACACAGAGGGCAACCATGGTGGCACTGGCAGCTTGGAGATCTTGAACTGGCTTCACAAGCAAGAGAGGTGTATTTTAGCAGTTTTATAGTTTACAGATATTTTGCAGTTTTGAGGTTTCATTTTTCTCTCTTTCAGGAGACCATGACAGCTAGGGCCTCCATGAAAATAGTGGGACAGTTTTTAACCCCTTATGACAATTGAGTCTAAGTGAGCTGGCCTTTTGTCTCAGGATTTTCCCAGTTGAAGAGGCTTATGGGAGTGACTCAGAAGCAGAGGGAAGCATTTTTTAAATGTAGAACAGTCCAAAAAGGGTGTATGGGCTGGGAACTGCAGAGCACAAGGTGATGGCTGTGTTATTCATGGCACGGAGATCTTGCCCAAGGTGACTGACAGTCTATCAGACTGATGCATGACTGGATGCCTGTTCGTGCTTTCCATGTCATCTGACAGCAACAGGGGTCATGGTGAGGTAGCATGGCTGATGGCCAGGCCCAGTGGCAAGTCTTTAGTTTGTACCGCTAGGAGGAGAGTTTTCAGAACTTCATGATTGTAGTTATCTGTCTCAGGCTGATGCAGGCATCTTCTTCCTCTCAGGGAACAGTCAAAGTTGAAAGTGCAGGGTTAAGTGAGAGGGAGGCTTATTGGCTTGGTGCAAAGAAGATGGTCCCTTCTAATTTGAAGAGGAGGTCTCTTTCTAGAAGCAGTACAGGGACTGGCTTATACAGGAATTCATGTTTGGTGAGATGTGTTCCCAGGCTGCAAGTTTGTGCTGGCAGAAGGGGTGAGAGTCAAGAGTCCCAGTTGCCCTGATGATGGCACTGTGGGCTCCCAATGGCCCAGTTGAAGAAGGGAGCCTGGTCTGGCCTAGTCTAAGCCTGTCAGACTGATGAAAGGGTTATCTCATCCAACTTGAAGTTTTTGAGAGTTCTTATCTTTTTATTTATTTATTTTAGTGTCCATAGTCCTTAAAACTCATAGCCAAAGAGTATGGTCCTCTATCAGATTGGATTTTCTTATAGACATCAAATGTCTTTTTTATCAGATTTCTGGGTAATAGTAGTTAATGGGCTTCCTGCCCCCCTTTTGATGTCTTCGAGAGCACTAGAAACAACCCATGACCTTTGAAAAGGTCATGGCAACTCATTCATCAGGGCTGACAGTCCAATTTTCCTCAGTCAAAAATGTGGAACTCAGAAGGAATTGCTGGCAGTCATCTCAGGTGGGTGTTAAATGATGTCATCTGACCAGGATAGGTGTGTAAGCACAAGGCTCTGGAGGGAGGACCCCTGTGGCTGAAAGCAGGCAATGGCTAATTGAAACTAGTTCAGTTGGTTGGAAGTAGATCAGTTGGGAGTGGATAGTAAAGCTATAGGTGTTGGCAGCAACTGCAGCAGCTGACAAGGATGCCAGGGTGGAATTCTCAGGAAGAATGGGCCTCTTTCTTCTTCTTTTTGTTTTTCTTTGAGACATAGGGAGTGGTTTGATTTTATTTTTAACTCTATAAAAATCCTTTTTCCTGAAGTCGGGGACTGTGGGTTTTGACTAGTTAGTTCCCATCTCTGACTTCCTAGTGTGTGTTGAATACCCATGAACAACAGTGCAACAGACTAAAGATGGGTTCCCCTCAGAGAGAGATACCATTTAGATGCCCTCCTGGTTATGCCTCTCATGGGAACTAAGGCACAACTTAGCTAAGGAGGGTGTGAAGCCTGTGTTGTGCCATACATTGATTGCCACAGAACCTCAAGTGAGGGCCCAATCAGTCCCTGCAACCAGTGCTTCCCAGTGTTGGTGCATAGACAGAGCAGCCTATTGCTTATTCTGGCCATTCCACTCAGAGGTTAAACATTTCATCTCCCCTTCCTTTGAGGGTAGCCTTAATTAACAAGAGTTAATCAAGTTCTTCTGCTTGAACTGAGCAGGACTGACAGACTGACTAACTGGGGTTCCCTGGGAGGTGGTCTTACCAGAATCAGGCCAGCAGGCAGACAAGACAGATGGACAGATTGGATCCTCCTCCCTTTGGGGTCTGATGTGAGCCACTCGAGCAGGGAGTCAGGAATCCTCCTCCAGATTTCCTAGGGGACTTGAGAAATCTCAAGGGTATGCCTTCCCACTGGGACTTGGAGAGGGCCTGGTTCCATCTGTGAGGGCCACAACTGGTGACCAAAGAGGTCAGCATGGTCAGCACAGTCTTCCCAGCCAACATACCAGATGCAATGGTAAGCAGAAATACCAAAAGGACACCCAGAATTTGGAGGTAGATTTATTCATGTCAACACATACTGATCAGGATCATTCCCATTATATTAGGCCCTGATCTCTGATCCAGGGTTTATATGGGATAAACAAGCAGGAAGTACAGAGGCAGAATGGCTTGTCAGTTGGGGACTGGTTTACACAATGTGTATCAGAGTAACTAGTTATGCATCACAGTGACCAGCTGTTTCTAAGAGACTAGAAGCAATCAGAACTGGAACAGGAACTGTTACCTGGACAACTAAGAAACTAAAGTATACTGGTTGGGTGGAGTCATTTTCTGTTACTATAAGAATGTAGTTAAATTATTTGTCCAATTGAACACATCCACATAACTAGCACCTAGATCAAGAAATAAAACATAAACCCCACCCTAGAAGTTCCACTTTGCTTGCTATTTCTCCTAAAGATGACCACTATCCTAGGTTAGTCTTTCTAGTAGCTCTTTAACAGGATGGTTATGCTACCTCCATGCAGTTGCTAGCAGTTCTTACACTGTTATACAGATCAAAATTGTTTTGGATAAATGGTGTTTCTTGATGATTTAATAAAAGATGGGGGAAAGTCAGTAGAGAACAAGATCAGATACCGAAAATAACAGTGGAAATTATATTCTCTATAAAATGTCAATTAAGTCTAGTGTGTCATTTCTGGCAGACATATGATCTTAGAATATTTGGGGGAATTAAGGGAAACTTAATTAGAACTATTGTGTTTCTTTTGTCTCTGATATATAGCAGAAAAAATTTTAGAGACAAAAGCATTTTTTTGTGGCTTGTTACTTGTCCATCCTTGGTGAGAGTTAGAAATGTGCAACATAATGTTGTCGTCTTTGATATTTTTATGATCCTTTACCACAATATTACAAAAAAGTACAAATAAAATTCAAATACCAGATCTTGTCCAGATCACTAACATATTTCCTGGGTGATGATGAGGGGCTGGGGAGAGGAGTGAAGAAAGAAGGGAGACCAGGGTCTACACACTCACCAATGGCCTCGAGGCAAGAAACCTATTTTGCTTTCTTTCCCCCATATCAAATCCTCAGTGCATTTCATCATGTGTTATGCTGCCACAGCTGTGGCTTTTGCCAAAATGAAATGGGACCCAGCCAATTGGATTCGGTATTCTCTGGAACTTCTGTTCCTCTGGGCATTATTTTCCCAAGTATCACTTTGCATAGGGGCTTAATTTTTAGAACTGCTTGTAAAAAAAAATGTGCAAATCCTTTTTCCCCAAAATACATAAGACTGATGTAAAAATCTTCTGTTCATTACATTTTCCTTTGGGTTCTCGTCAGCCAAATGGAAAAAGGGAAAATGATTCCTTTCTCAGATAGCTGGCTAAAAATATATTTTTCTTTCCTAGAGCAGATAAATCATGGCTACAGCACAGCAGCATTTGACATAAGACCCTACAAAGTGAAAGACTCTATGGCAATTTGTTATATGAGATATTCAATTTAGATCAGTCAACATTTTTAAAGAGACTACAAGTCATAGTGTGAGATATAGGGGACAAAATGAGAAGATATTGTCCCTGCTCATAAGGAATTCATAGACTCACAGGAAAATAAATGCAAAACCAATAATAACCATATGATAATGACCCATTAGAATGAAGTGGTATATACAATGTTTTGCAGAAAGCATGAATCATTCTCCCTGAATGCGGGGTCAGAGGAAGGCATCAGAGAGGAGGTGTCACAGAATAACTGGTCAGCAGAGGAGAGAACCATGCATGCCAGGCAGAAGAAACAGAAAATGCAAGGTGCAGAGGAGCAACAGAGCCTGCTGTCCTTCAGAAACCCAGAGGAAATGACAACTTTCTAAGCAGAGGTGAAGGACGCCAGTCAGGGAGGCGAAAGCGAAAGGCTGGGGTCAGAGGGCAGCATGAGCAGCACAGCCAGATACGATTTCACAACCCCAACGTACAGCTGAGCAGAAAGTTTCTCCTTGCTCGAGTCCTGCAGAGGATGCTTACCTTGCCACGGGGAGCTTACCTGGCCCTCAGTCCCTGGCCACCCAGCTCCATCTGTCACTGCTTCATAGGCCAGGACACGGTGACACCTGTGCACGCTTCTACACCGACTTGATGGCGTAGGCAGGAGCTCAGATTTCTTCCCTTTGTTATGTCTCGGTATCTCCTTATAGTTCAGAAAGGTAGCACTTGAACTGAAGTTATTACTCTTTAAGAGATAGAAGGACAGGCCTCTGAGAACTGAGGATAGTACAGAAAAATAATTAAAGCTGATTTGCAATTAGAAACAAAATGTTTAAAGTCCATTTGCAAACAATCAATAAAATTTGTGCATATCCTAAGTCAGTTTTCTTATTAATACATGTTTGCAGTACATAACGATTACATTCATTGCGGGGTATTGGCACACGTACACCACACACCTTCATTTCTCTCATGACCCCTTCCCCTCCCTCCGTCCCTTGGTTCCCTCTCATTTGAAAAAAGATCTTTCTCCCTGTTTCCTATTATCTATTTTTCATTTTCCTTTTTAATATATTTATTCTTTGGATTTCTCATATAAAAGAACCCATGTGATACTTAAGTGTGTGTGCCTCATTTATTTCAATTAACATTATGGTCTCAAACACCATCCATTTTCCTACAAGCTTATCCTTTTTATGGCAGAGTAGTACTCTTCTGTATGTAAATACCACATTTTTTAAATCCATTCATTTCTCATGAACATAAAGGCCACTTGCAAGATTAGCTATTTGAGTTGTGCTGCAATAAACATGGGTACTCACGTATCACTAATATGATGTCACTAACTGTTTTGGAGAGATACCCAGAAGGGGAAGACCTGGGTCAAAAGGAATTTCTAGTTTTATTTTTTTGAGGAATCTCCACACTGATCTCCACAGTGGTTGCCCCAGCTTACGTTTTCATCAACAATGTAGAAGGGTTCTTTTCCCTCTACACCTTCCCCAATGTTTGTTATTATTTGATCTCTTGATGACAGCCATTTTTTCTGGGATAAGATGGAATCTGTTGCTTTAATTTGCATTTCTCTAATGGCCAGAAATATTGAACATTTTTTCATGTATTTATTGGCCTTGGTATTTTCATCTATAAGCAAAAAAAAAGTTGACTTGCAAAAAATGGTTGAATGGAAAGAATATCAAATTTGAAGTCAGAAAAATGGGTTCAAGCTACAATTTAAACTTCCACTGTTGGCCAAGATAAAGTAAGCCAGTTACAAGCTATCTCTCTCACAGATTTAATAACACTCAAACACCACTATAACCCTTACCTAATTGACACAATGGAAACATCAAACAATATTAGCATAAACATTTTTTCAAATGCCCGGTGAATTCAGGACAATAGATCATATCCTGGACCATAATGCAAACCAAAACAAATTAAAAATAATTGAAATCATACAGTAGGATCTGATCAAATACTAATCAAATTAGGAATCAATAACAAAAACTCTCTGGAAAATCTTCAAATATTTGGAAATCAAATGGCACACTCCTAAATAATCCATGGATCAAAGAGGAAATCTGAAAGATTACTTTGTACTGAAGGATAATAAAGATACAACATACCAAAATTTATGAGATGCAGCTATAGCAACAGGATACATATCCAAGGAAATGAAACCAGTGTATCAGATTTCAGCACTCCCACAGGGCTGGATTATTCAAAGCCTCCAGCTTATGGAATCAACCTGAATGTCCATCGAGGGACAAATGAACAGTAGCAAAATAACAATGCAGTAAAGGTATCTAGTGGAATACTATCGACCCTTAAAAAGAAGTAAATCCTGACACTTGTGACTTGGATGAACCTGGAGGACACTATGCTGAATGATAAGGCAGACACAGAAAGATAAATGCCACATGATCTTACACATAAAGGGAAACTAAATAGTTGGGTTCCCTGGAAGTAAAGTATAAGGGTGGTTACCATCCTGGGATCTGGGGACTGAGTTAGGGAAATGTCAGTCATAAATTTTCAGTTAGATAGATAGGAGGAATAAATTCCATTTGTGTGCAACATGGTGACTACAGTTAATAACAATGTACTGTTTTTTTTTTGAAAAAAATGGCTAAAGAGTAGATTTTCAGTGTTGTCACCACAAATAAATAAGTTTTACTCAAATTAAAATCTATTATATAGAATGATTACACACTACACCATGATTTTTAGGCACTACAATTTGAAACACTTCTTATTTTTACTAATATATGGATATAAAAAGCAATTTGGAAGTAAGTGATGTGCTACTCATTATTTTTGATGTGCACATTAAATGTGAAGATCTAATGTCAGTAACCTTGGGAGGGGATCAATAAAGGGGATCTTCAGCTTTCTTGTAGGTAATTCTCTTAGTCACTTTCTCATCACTGAGACAAAATCCCCGATGCCCACAATTTAAAGAAAAACAGGTCATTTGGGCTCACAGTTCCTGAAGTTTCGGTTCCTGACTGCCAGGCTCAAACCCGGAAATGGCATGGCAGAAGCGTGCTTGGAGGAGACCGCTGGTGTCAAGGCAGCTAAGAAGCAGAAAGGGCAGAACTAGGGCAGGAGATGTATCCCTCCAAGTCGCGCCCCCAGTGACCACCTTCAGCTAGGCCCAGCCTGAACACAGGAAGCCTTTGGCAGAGACATTCGAGATTGAAACCATGAAAATAAAAGAGGTTGGCCAATGTGGCTACTTTCATGTAACAACAGGATTACTGACTAGATAATGGAAAAATTCACTAGCTACCTAGTTTATGTAGTATCCAGTTTACTTTCAATATGTGCTTTGAGTGAAGACAGCTGGCAATGCAATGGTGGTTGCATTTCCCTTTTGGCTAACCTGAGCTAGAGTCCAAGGGGGCCTCTCTGGCTTGTCTGGGGCTGACAATGGGGCTGCATTAGTTATTCGGATGTGATCTTTCTTTCCCTGTAGAGCCTCCAGGGACTTACCACGTGGTCCTTCTTACCAGCAGAATGACCAGAACTCCTGAAGAGTCCATGTCCAACTTGAAATGTTTCTGTACATCGATTTTATCTGAGAAGTAAAATAAATTTACTTTTGGAATTACTTCTGAACACCCAATGCTAAAATAAATTGAGGTGTCCAGACTTAAATTTGTAAAACATTTTTAACTTTGCAAAAATATTTTCCAAAAGTTAACAAAGACTTTTATTTTTTAAATTCAAACAACATGTTTTCAGGGAAATGTATCTTGGAAAGGAAAAAAAATACTCTTTACGCTAAGATTATAAAACACGAGGCCACCTGGTTCCATAATTGTATTTATTTCCTTCCTTCCTTCTTTCCCTCTCTCTCTCCTTCTCTCCATCTCATTCCTTCCTCCCTTCTCCTTTCCCTTTCTACTTTTCTCCCTTCTCTTCCTGTCCTTTCCTTCCAACAAAGTGTTGCTATATCAGAAATTATTGTATATGAAAGTATAACATTTATCTCTACAGCTCCCTAAAATGTTTGTGAAATAGTTGCTTGAGACACTGAAGGGGGAAAAAATGTTACAATAGCAGACATTTAATAATAAAAGAAAAGAAAAAAATATGTGGAAAAAAACTAATAAAAATGATAAAATTTAGATAATTTTCTCTAAGATAAAATTTATAATTATTTTTGTTTTAGGATCCATTATACTTAGATTTTAAGAGTCCCAAAGGCAACAAACAATTTCTCAGACTCATAAATTCCAAAATATATGACCAAGTAAAAATGATAGGAGCAGTCACCAACAATTAGGAAGGTTGATTCAATTATTTGGATTATTCTATTTGCAACATGGCCAGTGATACATACAAAACGTGGTCAGAAAATATGGCGAATGTTTAGACTATTTTTAAATTACAGTACAACACACATTGCCATTAATTTCCCTCAAAATACTCCTTTGCACACACTGTCCCGTCATTCTTGTTACTTTGCAAAGCAGTTTTGGAAGTCCACTTTGGTGGAAAGTGTACTTTGGTGGAAAGATTGAAGAAGAAGGAGACTTCACCCCCTGAAGAGGGAAGTGGTTTAAGTGTCAAGGGAATGGGAGGAATTGGGAGCCAGTTTTTGAAAGCTATTACAGTCCACCCTCTGGACACAGTTGTTGCCCTACTTACTTGCAAAAAATATTCTCACTCTGTAAGATTCTTACCCTAATAGGGCTTACATTCAGGATCTTATCTAAATGATCCAAGTCAGGTCCAGATATGAAGAACACTCCTCAGTTGTGACGCCTCAGGTGCAGATGCTTAGGAATGGCCTTTCTTCATCCAAGTTTTCTAGGACAGAGACACCACAGAAAGGGGATCAGAAGCAAAAAGGCACAAAGCTAAGACTGTAGTCAGGTCTCCCCACACCGTAGGCAGGGTTATTTCTTAACTGCTGTTCATTGTCCCTCTGAGAGTGTTTTCCTAAATCATTGCTATTTTTTGGGTCTTTCCTCTGGGATTTTGATTGCATTCTCTGGTCATCCTTCCATTAAAAAAAAATCACAAGTACCATGTTGGAAATAATTCCTACAAATTCTGCTTTCAAGTTGTACAATTCCCGATTGACTATATGTATGACTAGAGATTAAGTTCAAATAGAAAGCTGTTTTCAGTTAAGAATTCTGAGGTCATCATTCCAAATCCTTTAGTTTCCAGTGTTGTTTTTGATAAATGCTCTGACATGCTGATTCGATGTATTACCTACTACTTCTCTTTGAAAACTTGTTGTGTTTTTCCTCTATCCAGGCCTTTGTCTCTGTCTTTCTTTTCATTTTAAAGACTTACATCCTCCAATTTAGGAATTAATCCCCAACCCAGAAGTCCCATTCTGTGCAACTCCCATTATTCAAATGAAGAACCTCCTAGATTGATCCTAAATTTTAGGTTCTTATTCTCCAGTTTTCTGAGAGATTTCTTCAAGTGGGAAAAACAAAAAAACAATAAAATGAACTTCATGTTTGGGCTAGAAATGACCTTTACAAAGAAAGACAAAATAATGTCTCATTGTTTGACTAACTAGTTAATTCACTCCAGTAATGCTGGCAGGATTACTGAATAAAGACACTGAAGTCACAGATAATGAATTAATCAACATAGGTGAGTTACTTCTTCATCAAACACAATATTCTACAATAATGAAATAAATACTATTTACTGTAATACTGTGTGAAATAAAATTGTAGCTGTACTGCCTCAAGGGAATAATATGAAAATATAATGGTTAAAAATAATTTGGAGAAAGTGCTTTAGCACACCTCAGAAATCCCATAAAAACTTGACATCACAATAATAACATGCAATATAGGTACAGATTAATACATGATGTATGAATAGACTTCCATTTCACCTATCAAATGCTCCTTGTTTTTTGTGAACACATAATACCTGTTATTTAAATAATCTCCAATGTTCACCTTTATAACAAAGAGTAATGGTTAGTATGTGTACTACTGTCTTTCCTTCAATGTTATTTTAAAATTAAATATAGTGTACATGTAGCTTGCAGTACATGATTTCAATTATAACTTTAAACTTGGACTTAAATATTTGAAACTTAGAACTTTTTTATTCTTACAGTATAGTTTTATCCTCCAATTCCAGTATTAAATTTTTATTTCGGCAATCACTCTTTAAACTTCCAGGATCTCTTTTATATTTATTGCTGGTTATTTTTCACACTATCTTTCAGGATTAATCACTTCTCCCATTGCTGGAACAAAATAATGGCATCTCCAACTTAAAGGAAGAGAAGTTTATTTTTGGCTCATGGTTTCAGAGGGTTCAATCCATGGTCAGCTGGTTCCAAAACATAAATATCATGGAGTAAGGGCAAAATGGCTCAAGGATGGCTGGAAAGCAGACCACAGAGAAGAGGGCCACAAGAAATACACCCTCCAAAGGCAAGCCCTCATGACCCATCTCAAGATATTCTCTGTTCACCTGCTTTCTTCAGATTCCTCCCTGCCCTATTTGCCTTCTCATCCATATTCATATTCTCTGCCCCCATCCCCCCACCAAAGATTGAACCCAAATTGCCATGTATATTAGGTAAACTTTCTATCATGGAGCCACAACCATAGGCCCTTCCCCTATTTCTCATGTAGAAAATTCCACCAATTTTACCAATTATTAGGGATATTTAGTTCCTCTCCCTCTTCTCCCTCCTCCTCTTCCTCTTCTTCTTGAGACAGGGTCTTGCTATGCAGTCCAAGCTGGCCTTGTTATGTAGTCCAGGCTGGACTTATAGTCCAGGCTGGCCTCAAACTTTTGCCTCAGCCTCCCAAGTGATGAGAGTATAGGCATGTGCTACATTCCTTGCTCTTCTGTATAGATTTTTGACAGGTAGTCTTCAATGTAGGGTCACTAAATATTTAGGTAAACTTTTCATTGAAAATTTTTAACTGCCAGTATTTTGAAATAAAAAAAAACTGATAAAGTATCCTCCAGTAATATGGAAGACAAAAAATGTACCTAAAGTACTCATGATATTTGATGAGATCTGGAAGCAAAGTTTTAAAGAATAAGATGGCTGGTAGGCATAGGTAAGTTAGTATAGGAAAGCAACCTCAAAATAAGGAAGTGGGTATACACCTGGAATTAAAAGGAAGCACAGAATTTAGGATATTCAGGATTGGAAAATTAAATTGTTTTTCATCACATGAAATGTGACTGTTACACAAAAGATTAGGACAAAAACCAAATCAACATGGCTTCAGAAAAAGACCTAACAAAGACGATAGCCATACACTATGCATCTTTTAAGACTTCTGAAGGAGTTAAAAGGGTATTGTTGGCTGAACCAAAGGGTTCCTACAAAGATTAAGAGGATGAGGAGTTTGATATGCTCAAGTCTTACATGTCTCTACAAACTAAGTTACGGGTACTCTGAGTATCTGTGAGTGTCCATTTCTCTAATCCTCCCTTCTGCAGCCTCCAGACTCTATTCCCCCACTAGCTTCGAATTCAGGTGATTTAATTCCTTTACTAAACTTCTCTTAAAATTATGTAATGAGTCTGCTTTCTGCCCAAATCCAGACTTAACCAGGTGGCTTCCCCAGAAAAGAGAGCCTGAGGGAGAGATTAAATCTACTACTGTACTTTATTAGAAGGTACAAGCCAGGCTGGTAAAAGTGAGGAGGAAAGGAAAGGAAAGTATTAAGATGGAAAGCAAATGCATATTGAGAGATTACTGTACAGCTACCATTGTTGTTTCACGAAAAGCCTTGAAGAGACATTGTTAATCTCTTGGCAAATACGCTTGTCTAGGTACATGGTACATCTCTGAACAAGAAGGATGCAGACGGTGCTTCTAAACAATTATTAGAAAGGAAAGAAATTTACCTGACATTGTTATTGAACTGAACTAGTTAACTTCACTAATTTTCCAGCCTGTAACCCCAGCTCCTCTTACAATTACTGGGGAAGCCCTTTGGGATGGTACTCATAGAGTACAGAAGTGTTAAGATGGGCCAGAAATTTTGGGTATGTAGCATAGTCATCCGGCTAGTTGACCCCTCGTAGAGGAATCACATAAGCCTATTGGCCACCCGTCACTATATAAGATCGTAGTTAAACCAAAGCAAGTGATCAAGGGCCCAAAAAATAGTGAAACTGAGAACTTTCTCATGTGTTTATGATGTATCTGATACAGAATCCAAAGATGGGATCTCTGCCACAGTAAGGCCATGTAATAAGCAGCTAAACTTCGGTGGCTGGACAGGACATTTCTTGCTCTCAGAGGTATCAGGAGATCTTGGCTGAGGATCTCTCACCTATTAGGGGTTTGGCAGGTTGGACATCAGACAAAATAGATAGGATTCAGCTAGGGTGACGGGGATAACCTGGTTCTGCTCTATGGGTGCCTTAGTCCAACCAGACTAGCATAGTCATGCAGCTTTACATGGAAGCAGTAGAATCAAGAGTAAGAAAAATACAAAAGATTTTTGCAAATGTATATCGCCATGTTCATGAGGGGCACTTCAAAGGAACCTGAAAAGTGACCATGAATAGGAGAGACCATTAAGTAGGACCATTTATGTAGTCTGTCATACCACAGAAAAACAAGTAAAGCAAATTCCTTGTTCTAACAGGTATTATCTTCATTTGGAAACAACTTGAGAATTTATCTGGCTTTAGTAGCAAATTAGTCTTTCTGAAACATGGGCATCATTTTTCTTTTGCCAGCTGTGAGGTGGGGTTAAGACTGCTTTCTTCTTTTCCTACTCCTTTAATGTTTACTCAGCTTCTAGAGCCAGTTAAATGGCAATAGCTTTTAGCTCAGGAAGTCCAAATTCAGCCCAAAGAAATCCAACTTTGGCCCTGTTTAAATCAATTCAAGCCTCTATATCCAGGGCCAACTTTTAAACATGAAGCAATCTATTTTAATTCCATTCTTACAAAATAATTGTTGAATAAGTAAGCCGGTTAGTTTATTTGGCTAAAACTATAGAGCTAATGATGTTCAAACCTTATACCCTTTTTTGTGAATAGCATAATACAATGGTGATCTCAATGAGCCAAACTAAATCATAAGTCCTAGCTGGGCATGGTGGCGCATGCCTTTAATCCCAGCACTTGGGAGGCTGAGGTAGGAGGAGCGTTGTGAGTTCGAGGCCTGCTTGGGCTACAATGTGAGCGCAAGGCTGGCCTGAGCTACATAGTGCGACCCTGCCTCAAAAAACAAGGGCTGGGAGTTTGGCTCAGTGGCATAAGCGCCTGTCTGGCAGACACGAGGCTGTGAGTGTGATCCCTGGTGCCACAAAAATAAATAAATAAATAAATAAATAAATCAGAAGTCCTAGACTGTACACTAGGTTCTGCTGCTAACTAATTGTGAAACCTATGTGCAATTTACTTAACCTATTTGGTCTGCAGTTGACAAATGTATATAATAAGGAATTTCTCTACAATGCATATCCCCAGTGTCCTATTTTCACTGGATGGCAATATGCAAATTCAAGTAAGCTGAAGGAATACTAACTTAAATAAAGCTCAGAATGTTTATCGCAGGATTTTTCAGAACCTTCAATATGATACATCTTTTCAGTTCCCAACAGGGAAATACAATGTGCTGCAAAGATTTTTTTCATAAAATATGTCGTATGTCCCAGTGTATATACTTTGGTAAATCTACTTGTACCCCCCACATTTAATATATTATGGTACCATAAAAAAAACCAAAGGCAACTTCAAATGGGGAATTTGAGGAATGGAATAAAATAACGATTTACAAAGGTGGGGGTGGCGCTTAGGGAAAGTAACATGAGGCAATGATCTACCCTGAAACTTACTTATAAGGGGAACCCATTACTATCTGCAGGTGAAAACAGTGGGAAAGGATGCCTGCTGGAAGAGCATTCCTGAGGGGGACCAGCCAACCCAGGGAAATACCTGACTTGGTTTTTCTTCTCCACTGCCAGACAGCTGCTGCTGTTTCTCATTTGTTGAATCAGAAGAAAAGTCAGAGGCAAGGACCTCTCTCACTGAGCGACAGCACAATGGAAAAGAGTAGGGGTGGGTCCAGCACGGCGAGTTTCATTGCTGAGCAGTCATATCTGTGATTAAATGACATCAGCAGGACTCAGTTTCTCTTTTTGTCTCTCTGCTCTTTCCTTTTAGGAATCCATCCTAAGATTGGCTGTTTTCAGAAGCAGGTGCAGGCTTACATCACTCCTTGTTCACAATTCTAAACAATGAAATTGGAAAACACACACACAATACTTACACTCTAAGTGCTGCTGAAAGGCCCTTCTACACAGTTCTTTTCTATAGTCATCCAATAAAATAATTACAATTTACTTAAACAGACTCTCTGAAGTATGGGCATCATTTTTCTTTAGCCACCTGTGAGATGGGATTATTCTTCGCTCTTCTTTTCCTACTCTTTTTATGTTTAGTTGGTTTGTAGATCAAGTTAAATGGCAACAGATTTTGACTCAGGAAGTCTCAAATTTAGCCCAGAGAAATCCAACTTTGGGCTACCTTGAAGATGCTGCAGAAAGACCTTAATACACAGTTATCCCTCATAATAATCCAACCAAGTAACTACTATTACTCTGTACAAGTGAAAAAACTGACATACGGCTGGTAAATGGAAAAGGAAAGGCCAGAGTTAGATTCAGCTGTCTAGCTCGAGAGTCTGTGCATGGAACCAATGGGTCACACAGCCTTTTGAAAAATAACCCTGTCTCCTACAGGAGCCAAACACTAATCACCAAGGACCTTGATGCAGTGTGATCAGGTGCTCAGCCCATGACCAGTCCGTTTCCAGGATGTGCTGGGGCTCTGAACTTGCCAAACTGGTCATGTGCACATCCCCATGGCAGGAACACGATTCTTAATAATCTTCCTCCAAATGAGATGCAAGATGCCCGGCAGATGTCAAAGGCAGTAAGTGCAGACATCACAGGCTGTGTGGACTCAGAGAAAGGGCACCAGAAACTAGAGATCTAATTCTAGTTCTGCCTGTGTCTCGTTTCTAACCTCAAGAAAATCACGTATCAGCGACTTCCTTCTACGCGAGGATCCTGACCTCATCTACATCCAAAGGTGGTGGCAAGTAAAGAGGAAAAGATTCAAAGATCTCTACATAAATACCTAACTATAGTTACATAGCTATATAATTAATACACATTAAAATATACCATCAAAACTATTTGCAACTGAATGTTTGTAACAGAAACTGAGATCTACCAGTCAAGCGAATTAAGCGGATAGCTCTTAAAATAAGTTTTTCAATGAACACTAACCCTGAAACTTGCCCCAGACACAATTTTCTTTTTAAAAATATGAGGTAAAGCAAATTAAACTGGAATTTTTTTCAAGTGGTCTGGCAAGCATTACACACAATTATTTCCCAAGAATAAACAAAAAGCACAAGTATAAGTTTATTAATTTCAGCAGAATACAATGATAGTGGCTTGTAAACAGCTAATGGGTAAGTTTTGTTGTTTGCTTAGCTCCAGAGTATTTGGCATTTTTTATCAACTGGTACATAAAAGAATAGAAAAATAGAAGATTATCATATTGTCCTTTGTATTTCTCTTTTAATATATCGGTATGGTAGTCTACCAGAAAGTAGTAAATGGCTTCGATTGTGGACAGGAAAGTATCTGGCTTTCCCTTTTGATGGCGCCAAAAGCAAGTTTTTCTTGTTTTCAACTCAACTTGTAACAACCCTGCCAAAAAAAAAAAAAAAAAGGAAAAATATAAATACTTCATAACCACAGAGTATGATACAATATTGATTTGTTTTCATTATTTCAAGGATTTTTTTAAAAGACGTACAAACACATTCCCCCAATCCCAAATCCAAATGGGATATTATTTTATGTATTATACACACAGACACACACATACATGTATGTGTGTGTGTATATATATACACATATATATGTATATGTGTGTGTGTATGTGTGTGTGTATATCTATCTATCTATCTATCTATCTATCTATATATATATATATATATTTTTTTTTTTTTTTTTTTTGTGCCAGAGATCAAACTCAAGACCTCGCACTTGCCAGGCTTGTGGCTGAGCTAAATCCCAGGCCCTGGGATATTATTTTAAATGCATTAAGGTTTATATAAAAGCAATACATGCCACAGAATGAAATCGTATTCATGACAGTTACTTCTACATCTTAGACCCTGTAGCAAAAGATTAAAGGTAGTTAACATTTTAAATATTCATTTTTTCCTATTTCCTATCTACCAGTGTCTTTTTAAATTATACTTTGTGATGAGACTAAATTCACCAATTTTTAAAAGCGTTTCATGTCCCTGACAAACCAACTTGCAGTTAAAATGTCACACTGAGAGAGACTGGCAACTTACTGGTCCTTAATGCTGGTAAAAAATACACTTCCACAGTGTCACTTTCAGGCTGTTTTCATGAACAAAGCACTTGGAGATGTGGCCTTCGCTCTGCCCCAGTACGCCACACAGCCACAATCCCAGGCTCAGCTACAAGCCCTTGCTCTTGTACGTTTAAGAGCAAAGAATTACCGAAGCAGTACTGTTACCTTCTACAGCTCAGATATCTGCACACGAGCTCAGAATGCTTCTCGCTCCTTGGAGCAGTACTCTGACTCACACCATGTTTTTCTGCCATTGAGTTTAGCACATGTTAAAGCAAGAAAAGACAAGGACAGCACCCAGTGTGGCCCCCTGGCCAGTCCGGAACCTCTGAGTCATCTATGCTGTTCCACTATCACGTCTCGCTTTTACCTGAAAGCTACTTCAGAAAAGCAGCAGAAAGTGATGAGAGATAAATAAGAAATATTAAGATATTAAGAGACATGAAGGATCAAATGTTTAATAGGAATCTGAGGAAAGGAGAGCAGAGAACGGAGCCGAGAAAGCATTTAAAGGAATAACACCTACGACTTGTTCAGGAATTATTTTTTAAAATGCAGACCCATAGATACATGAGACATAATATATCTGAGGCAGAATGAATGAATATAAAGACATAAGAGCCTAGATCCACAGTAGTATAACTGCAAAACATCAAGAATAAAGAAAAGACTTTAGAAGTAGCCATTGAAAAGGGATGGATCACACACAAAGGAAAAAGTACAATGATAGGAAACTTTTCATTAGCAACAATAAATGTTGAAGACCCTGGAATATCTTCAAAGTATCACAAAAAGTAACTAGCAATCTACAATTGTGTACACAGCAAAAAATTTATCAAGGAAAAGAGTAAAGATATTAACAGACCAACAAAAACTGGATATGAGCCAACCAGAAACCCAAGGAAAGGAATACCTACAGGCCGTAATTCAGCAAAGACTCTGTGAAATAAAAGAATGCTGAGCAAGGAAAATAGCAAGCAGCTATGCAAATCCAAATAAATGTTACCTACATAAAACAAGAACAATAATATCTAACACAGTGTATTAATTATTGCTATTTGCTTATTTTGTTATGAAATTGTTTTATTTTTTCATAAAATAAAAAATTAAAAATAATAGCTAACTTTTGGGCTGACAATAAAGAACAGAACAAAAATAATGACTAGGACCAATAACACTGTGTACCAGGAGCTGAATAAAACTTAAGTGCACTAAATTCTTACACTGTCCAAAAGGACAGGTTTAAATATTGTATGGTTTTGCAATTTTTGAAGTAACATATGCACTATTCTCTAAAACAATCTAATCAGAATATTAAACAATAAGAGAACCTCCATTCAATCAAAGAAAAAACAGGAAAAGAAAAGAATACTATAAAGAAAAGCAGGACAAATAGAAATAAAAAATTAAAATGGTAACAATAAATCCAAGTATATCAATATTCGAGCAAATATAAATAAAATTGCCATGTAAAAAAATTATCAGATTAAAACACAAGAAGAGTGATTTCTACAGAATTTCCATTCAATATCACATTGGAGGTCCCAGTCAATAAAGTAGCAAAAATAAAACTAGAGGCATAGAAAGTGGAAAGCCAGAAATACAACTGACATTATTTACACAGAAATGCAAAACAAGAAAAAAATCTTAATTATGAGAAACAAGGTCTTTTAAGGTGGATAAAGATCTAAACAAGACATTAAAAGGGCCAAACATAAAGAGTAATAAATTCTGCACTGAAGTCCTCTTCCTCAGAAGCTCCCCAGGAGACATTTAAGAGGAATGAAGCAGACTCCCTGCCCTCTGGCTGACCCCAGTGGCCATCACTTAGGAGCTGCGTTCAGCTGCACGTAAGAGAGCTGGCGAGGATCGCTGGAACAAGCAGCTGCTTACTTAACACGCAGAGGAGCCCACGGGGGCGGCCCGGGGCCGTCAGAAGGGCTTCTCAGAGCCGTGAGGGACTCGAGACTCCCACGCCCTCATCCGCCATCGCTGTGAGCCTCCTCCGCTGAGGGACACACTCCAGGCACGATGAAAAATGAGCACCAACAGACAAATGAAAAACAGTGACTTCCCTGCAGGCTTGGCCCGCAGAACTTAGTTTTCTTCTGTGTGATTCACACAGTCATCCTGGCTGTAAGCAGTGTGGGTAACTGTCTCTGGCTGGACAGACGCCACACTGCACAGAACTGGTATTTGTTAATATGAGAGAAGAAGAGGATGGACAATAAGAAGTACTGTGTGCATTTTCTGCCATATAATCTATTAAGGGAAACACAGATACAAGAAAATTCAGTAAGTCTGGGGTACAGTGAGGAGATTCCTGGAGTCTCTACAAGTTTCTCAGAGGGTTGCTATCTCTGTTTAAAACCTGATGGACACAGAGGTGAGGGAGGGGCGCCACAGGCAAGCGAGTATCCTATTCATGAGGGTATGAAGCATCATTCTGCACGCAAGAAACTAACAGAGCTGAAGATCTAGCAGAGGATACCGGCGAAACTGAAAGCATGACAGCCTTTGAAGGCTAGGCCTGGTAATTCGCTCTAGATTTATTCATAGGGGCCGTGGCATCATTAGAAGAATTTTAAGCCTGTTTTTAGCCTGATTAGGTTGTATTTAAATTTCATGAAAAGAACCGGACTGGTACTTCCAGGCCCAGTTCAACCACTAAATACACAAAGGTGTTTTGTTTTGTTCTTCTGTGGGGTTGATTATTGTATCACGTTTTAAAATCATTATCCACGTGAAAGAAATTCATAATGGAATGAGTGGACAAATCACAAAGCCCTTCTGCCTTTAAAGTGTTCTATCTAGGTACTCTGAAAACATTTCAATTTGTATACTCCTGATTCAAAGGCCAACAACTATTAGAACCACCAAAACCAAGACTAAATCCTTTTAGTGTACTCGTTAATTACAACCAGAGATAAAACTCTAAACATTTAAAAATGTTCTCAGTAATTAGTTCAATTAAAAGTTATTTCACTTTATGATTATTTATTCAATTTAATTTTATTTACAGTCTCTAAATATACAGAGATGTTGAAATATGTTCTGTAACACAGAACTTGTGTTTCTATGAAAAAAAAGGGCTATTAGGTTAAATGATTTATTTTTCTGGCTTAAACTAAAACTTTTTTCTCCAATTATCCTTTAATTTACTTTTTAATTACACATTACATACAAAAATATGTTCTCATTACAAAAAACAAAAACAATATACATAAAGTAAAACTCTCTTTTGGTGATCTATTGGTCTTAATTTGATTCTCTTTCTCAACAGTGATAATGATTAGCTGCTGGTATATGCTTTTTGCTAAAGTTTTAAAAAAACTTTTATCTGATACAATTAAAATCTTAATATAGAATTTTGGCATAAAATCCAAGTCAAAAGTAACTACTGAAATGTGCTGGCTTCTTGACTGTTAGTATGTTCTTTTAAAATTCCCCCCCGGCACCAGGGATCGAACTCACAATCTCACGCCTGCCAGGGCAGGCGCTTAAGCCACTGAGCCAAACTCCCAGCCCTAGTTTTTTGAGGCAGGATCACACTATGTAGTTCAGGCTGCCCTTGCGCTCACATTGTAGCCCAAGCCGGCCTCGAACTCACAATGCTCCTCCTACCTCAGCCTCCCAAGTGCTTGGATTAAAGGCATGCGCCACCACGCCCGGCTGTTCTTTTAAAATGTTAAGTATAAGATGAAGAATTCAAACGAGGCATGGTGGTGCATGCTTGTAACCCCAGCACCTCACCAGGCTGAGGTAGGAGGATCATGGTTTGAGCCCAGCCTGGGTAACCTGATGACTTAGGGAGCCCCTACCCCAAAATTAAAAAACAAAAACAAAGGTCTGGGATGTATCTCAGTGTGAAGCCTTCAATTCCTAGTATCTCAGGAAAAAGGAAAAAAGATGAATTTAGTGATTAATACTATTCATCGAATGTTTTAAAAATTTGTTTAATTTGCTTGGAAATATATAAGAACCTTTAAAAATACTGAAATACACAGACACTGGGTTATGTAAAATTATTATTTTTACTACTTCAACATATACGTGTAAACATTCTCTTGCTAGTGTATCTAGTAATCAATATCTTTTAAAGCACAGCCTTACAAGCAGGTTTTCTCTCCAAAATTGCTGCCTGGATTTCTTTAATTGAAAAGGCAATTCCAAGCCCACTCACATCCGGTTATTAGGAAGACTGAACGGACAGTCCAGGCATCCGGACGAGGGCACCCAGGTGCCGCGCGCTCAGGGTGCCTGCTCTCCTCCAGGGCTGGCGATGGGCAGAACTGCGCCCTGCACTGGCGGGCAGCGGCCGAGGCACGAGCTCGCGGGCGGCCCTGCAGTCCACGCCTGCTGTGTGAAGGGCGCTGTGTCGCTAAGCGAGGGTGTTCTGTGACTCAGATGGGCTAGGCGCTCTTTCAGCCTACGGTAGGTTTAGCAGGATCGAAAGCCAGTGTAAGTCAACATATTTGCATAGGAGGCACAGCACTTACTGACGGAGTGGGTGAAGTCTAAGCAATACTTACAATACAAACAAAAGCACCACTTTAAAGGGTGTATCAACATAGTCAAAATAAAAGGAAAAGAACTCGATGGTTTTATAGCAAATTTACAGAGTACTATCATTTTGAATCATTTGGAACCCCTCCCACAGAAGGAACCCCTTCGTTCTCAGCATCCTCCCAAAGCTTCCTACAGTAATCTTCACTCTATACTTGCAGTGTTAGGCTGACCTTCTATGATTAAACCCTGCACCCCACCTCCCAGTGCTATATTTTGACACTGGTAAATATCAAGCCATTTTCTCTGTAAAGTTTACCCAAATAGTACAGTTTTACATTGTTAAAGGAATTCTGAACCTCAGCACTGTAATAGAACCTCAGATACACAATTTCTAATGCATCACGTTTGAAGGTTTAAAATGAGGTTTAGAGTTAGTTTCTCAGCTTAACCTTCTCAAATGATAAATTTTTAAAATCTAAAGCCAGTGATTTGCAGTAAAGGTGGGTTATTTGTTGCGTAACGTAGTTTATCCAGAAGTTGCTAATTCGTGCACATAGCAGTTACGCACATGCACAAAGTCCATGAGGAGCCAGAGAGGCAGGGACATGCAGAGAAGCTGTCGCTACAACTACTTGCAGGGTCCTAAAGGGATTCAGAAACCTCTTTTAAAAACTGTGGCCTACTGCAGAACTGAAATGTGTATTTTCTACGCAAAGTGGGAAGGAGGAACAGAAATCTTCTGTACGACTCTGATTGCGGGCAAACAGACTTTCGATAGTGCCAAAGTAATTCCTTTTTTAGTTTTTTCAAGGACTTTTCACTTACGTTCTTTCATCTGATCCTTGCAATTACCATATAAGGTAATAATCAAGAAAAGTGGCCCAGAAAAATCTCCAAACTGGGCAGTAACTGCTATAAACATTCAAGAGAATGTGTTAGGAAGGGCTCTCTTTCTCTCTTTTAAAGAACAGGGCCTCAGGGACCTCTCTATAAAAACATCAACCACAACAAAAACCTCAAAGTTCTATACTGAGCAGTCCACCCTCTCCCACCTCTCTCATTCTGTCTCTCTCTCTCTCTCTCTCTCTCTCTCTCACACACACACACACACACACACACACACACAAGCACACAGAGACAACTGGGTTGCCAAGCAGCCCTGCTAACACTTAGGACTTCTCGGAGGTACAAACTCTATGACTTAAGCTAGTGAAATATAGTGCTGTCACAGTTTAGCTAGGGACTGAGTAACACAGATCAGACACCAGAAAGGCACAAACTGTGTTTTCTAGATGATGTTCCTTTCTAACAATAGCCTAAGAGAGACTGCTAGGCGGGACTCTTGGCAACTGCTTAGTATCAACTGTGTGGCTCTCTCTTGCCTTGTAATCATACCAAACAAAGCTATTGAGCAGCTAGGGGAAGAAACAACTGAAGCTTCTGACAAACTTCGAAGAAGGTCTCAAGAACTGTAAGGTACAAGGGAACAGAGGCAGTCCGCTTTCCTGTTCTGCAAATTACTAAGCATGTTGAACAAGGAGCCAGTAACTACGTTAAACCACTGCTACTAGCAGCTAAGTAGTTCACTCTGAGAGACACAGATACAAATTCAAAACGGAAGGCCATTCCTGTAATATTAAATCTGAATAGGGAGCATCCACTGAATTCATACACCTATTTATTTTTCTTAGCTCCATCCACTGAAGCAACGACAATCTAAGTAGTGATGGATTTACCAGATCTTAATTTGTATTATTATCTCCTACTGAAAGGAACCACAAGTTTTCAGAAAAGTGGTCAATTCCAGTTCTTGGGCAGGGAAAAATTACAAGTGGATTTAGGATATTCTGTTATATCATAAACATTGATGAAGCCATGCCAGGAAGAGTTTGAAGCATTCCCAGTGGCATTCATTTGAGACAATCTGAGCACTGAAAAGAGCACAAACATGATAGATTACAGTACATTAAATTACAAAAAAAAAAGTGACTTCAAAACAATATGCATGCTGGGCACAATGGCAAAGAGCTGTACTCACTAGACTGCAGACTGAGGTGGAAGGGTCAAACTTTTAAGGTCAGCCTGGGCAACACAGTAAAAACTCAATTAAAAAAAAAAAGGAGAAGGTGTGGAGTGAAAGAGACAGAGAACCATGTCAGAACGCCAGCTGGTCAGGCATGGCGGTGTGCTGCCTATGGCGCCGCTTGGTGGGGGCACTGTAACACCGGCCTGCGTAGCATGGCAAGACTCTATCATGTGGAAGAAGAAATAAAAATTTCCCCATCTTTTAACTCAATGTTATTTATTCATCTATTTATCTATTTATTTATTTATTTTTGAAACAGGGTCTCCCTATGCAGTTCAGGCTGGCCTTGAACTCATTTTTTAGCCCAGGCTGATCTCGAACTTACAACAATCCTCCTGCCTCAGCCTCCTGAATGCTGGGATTACAGCCATGTGCCACCATGCCCGGATAATATAATTGATTTAAACCATCATCACTTCATACTAAAAAGCTACAGAAATTATCTTTGAAAGCATTACACTACAGATTACTATTAAAAATAATAGACCTTTATAGTACAAAGATGTGAGTCATCACTTCAGTCAAGTAATCAATTATCATCAATACTGAAGCAACTTGTATTATATACCCCTTGGTTTTAATGCAACAATTAAGTATACAACTTCTTATATGAATTGCTTAACCATATAATGATCAGTTAAACAGATTCATTTCTGAAAATGAAAGGACATACTACTGACATTTATACCAAAATAGTAAGTAAACCTTGTAATAAATTTATTGTTACTTATAAGTATACTACCCAAGAATATTTAAACTGCACTTAATCATAAGATACTTAGACAACTGACCTGTCCCCCTAAAACCTAAGTCACAGAAAGAGAGAGAGAGAGAGAGAGAGAGGAAACTGTCTTAATGGAGACTAAAGATACAGAATAATCAAATGAAATGTGAGGAGTTTAAATGATGCGTCAAGGGGGAAAACACTACAAGAGATATTTTTAGATTAATTACTGAAATTTGAATACAAACCATATGTTAGATGATATTATGGAATTTTGTTAATTTTCATAAGAGTGATAATGGTATTGTGTTAATCATGGAGGAGAATATTCTTATTTTTAAAAGATGCATACTGAAGTATTTAAGGGTGAAGTATTGCAAAGCCTATCACTTCGAATGCTTCGACTAAAAGAAAAAAAATGTGTGTGTGTGTGTGTGTGTGTATAGAATAGAATACATATATACACATAGAATATAGGAAGAAACAAAACGAGTGTGGCAGACACTGACATTAAATATAATTCTTTCAATATCTGCAAGTCTGACATTTTGGAGCACAGCAGGAGACACATTTTCCTACCCTGGAGCCGCTCATCGGTGACTATCTTGTTGGTCTGGTTCCAGGTGCTGTCTATAAAGATGACTCTTCTCAGTGCTGGGCCCCTGCATTTGCTGGCATTTAAATCACAGGTCTCCTCTTCTTCAGTTTTCTTGCGTTTAAAAGACGGCCTCTCAAGGTCATTGGTTTTGCCTTTATTTTGAATTCTTTTTTGCAGGTGAAAAGAAATATCTTTTATTGAGATAGACTGAGGGCCAGGAAAAATAAGCGCGACCTAAAACAAAGAAATTCAGGTTAGCTGTGAGCTACTGTGACTTTCAGCATAAATTTTGATAGACTTAAAACTTTAAGGAAAAAATGTATTGAATATCTGAGAAGTGAGCATTAGGTTGGTTCTATTATAGGTGGTTTTCTTACACATATGGCTAAATTTTTGGTGCTTCCCCAATAATTTATAATCATAACACACTACCTAAAAGTATTATTTCAAAATAAGTTATTCACTGACTGACAGGGCAGTGTTAATAGTACCTTAAATCAAATAATTAACATTTTATAAAAAGTTAAGTATGTGATATTTGCCATTATGGATAGTAGGGTTAAGTAGTACAGTACAGCTCTATTTAATCAATATAAAAAGTATCTAGCTGAATAAGAAACACATATTCCTAGATTCAAAACTCAGGTATGATTTACAAATACAACTTTCTAAATAAATTCAATTATATAGACAGTAGGTAGGAAGACAGAGGTATATGAGATAGGAAAGTAAAAATCTTACCAAGTTCCTTCTGGAACAAATGAATGTATTAATTTTTAATTTTGTTTCTACATTAACCACACCTAAAGATAGCCTTGTGAAACCTAAAAGGGTTTACATGCTTCTTGAGAAGTACCCAAGGCCTGATTTTCTTTGAGATCTATTATATAATCGTTTATCAGCAAGAAGACCAGGAATATCCCACTCGTGACAATTTCAACTGTGTGAAAATCAATGAAGAAGACATCCAGACAGCCGAAAGAAATATTACAAAGGCTATGTGTTAACGCTCTTGATTTAAGGAGGATTTGAAAATCATTCTAACTCAGTCTTTATTTCCTTCTTATGGAGATAGTCCCACAACATTTCTAATTTGGTTTGTCAGTCTGTACCAAATTAGACCATCTAGCTACAATATAAGAGAGGCAACAGAATGGTGAGGGCAGAAAGAAAAAGCAGGCGTGGTAATACTGGCAAAGAATAAAACCCCGAAAAAATAAAGCAAGAAAACTATTAAAAATTAGCATAAGACTAAAGAAAGTATATGAGTTTAGGATCATTTGGCCTTTGAAAATATCAATGAAGATGCATATTGATTAATGTTAATGACTATAAAACCAGATATTAAGAAAAATATTAAATTATGTTTAAGCAAATCCATAGAGGAAATGGGGTTAGAAATCTACTTTTATATTCATTTTGAAAACTTGTAAAAAAAATCTGCCTACTTCATGGTCCTTTTCTTCATATTCTGGAATACAAGGGTATGTGTAAATGTTTACAAATTCAGGTGCTAAGAGTTTTGCATGGATAGCAGTGCTTTTGCCATCTGTTTCATTTGGATGTTTAATGATGTCAATCTTCAGAGGCAGCTAAAGTTAGAAAAAAAAAAAGGACAAATGAACAGAACAAATATAAAATTTGCAACCTGTATTTAATAAAAACAGCCTTTAAAGCTAAACATCAAGCTCACAGTAAGTTCCTATATAGTCATACTTTTCTAGATCAGAATATAAAGAATGGTAGAAATCCTGAAGCAAACCCACATTTCTTCCTCAGTATAGCTAATCATGTACTAGAACAAGTATTTTCAACTTATTTAACATATAATTTCCTTTTAAAATAAAGTTCCAATATTATTTTCATTTAGATTATATGGGTATTGACTGCAAATTTTCATATTTCAGCATCTACACCAAGAACATATTTTATAATTCCTATCAACTTGAGGTTTGTTTATTTTATGCTATTTCAAAAGGAAATTCAAGTGTGAATATTATTTCAGACCTAAAATTCAAGTTGAAGCTCTGTTCTATATCCTTTCAGATCAGAAGTATTAACCTTTGTTATGAATACTGTGACTTTCAGCAGCACATTTTAACAGCACAAATTAAGTAATTACCAATTAGAAACACAGTAACAGAATAGGACTAAGAGGTGTAATCTATGACATAACTAACTCTCTTCAAAATTATCTTGCCCAAATATTTCCCTTAAAGTTCATAATTTGTTAAGGATTACATAATACCTCTTTGCAAAAATAATACTCCCTTCAACTTCTTGAATTATATTTTTCTGTTATTTCACTTTACTTGGTTTAGCTCTCTTTCTAATGCCCGTACAAGCCCTGTCTTTGGCCATGATTATGAAATGATAGCTGAGTTGTATCTCCTCCACTGTGCACAACCAACCCTCCCAAGATGAGTTCTTCACTGTAGACCTTAGGGAGACGTGAGGTGCTCTCCCTGACCTCCAGACCCCCATCTGACACTGAGGAGCCAGATTCTAGGCTTTACCCTGAACCACGCAATGATTTTACCTTGGAATACGAAGTTGTGTTTCTTGTGTTTAAAAGTACACAGATATGAAGTGTATGATCAATGTATATTACATCTGTGGACCAATCACAGCAATGAAGACGACGATCTGCCACAGTCAAGGCTTCCAGTTTCCCCTCCTGTGCTCCTCCCCATCAACTGCTAGGCCTAGTCCTCCGATGATCAGCTGCCTCTTTAGATTAGTGAGCATCTTCCTGAATTTTATAGGAATGGAATCATTTACCATGCACTCTTCATCTGCCTTTTTTAACTTAGAATAATTATTTTGAGATTCATCCATGTCGTTAGCTTCAAGACTACTTTTACAGGAGCAGTTGTTGTATACTACTAAGAAGACCCTATTTCATATTTTTTTTCTTTCTAGACAGTTATGTGAGCACAGGATGGTATAAATAATAAACTCTAGCAGGACCCTTGCCCACAAATTAGTACCTCAAATAACTTTTAATTATGGTTTTGAAGACTATCATCTCCTAACCTCTCTACTTAGGCCTAGTGATCATTCACACATTAGAGCCAATTGTTCAAATTGTTAAACGAACATGGAGCTATAGAAAATTTAGCATGTAAGTAGGCAGTTCACAAAAGGTATTTTGTTGTTGTTTTGTTTTTTGTATTGATCTACTTCTAGCTGACACTCAGTCTCAGTGACATAATATTCCCTCTGTCTCCAGGTCTCTGAGTACCAGGCCTGCATTATTTCATCCCAGGGAAAGTAGAAAAGAGGAAGGAAGAGGAAGAGGAAGAGGAAGAGGAGGGGGGAGAGGAGGAGGAAGAGGAAGAAAAGGAGAAGGAAAAGGAAGAGGAAGAGGAAGAGGAAGAAGAAGAAGAAGAGGAAAAAGCAGGTGGTGACAAGGTATTCTATTACAAATAAAACCAACTTTTTTATATGGCTGAGGAGTACAGTTGAAAATTCCGAAAGCTGTATCACCAACCAATATCCTGGCTATTTTGGAAGACAGAATTTATAACAAGAACACAGGACTGTTTTTAATTAATTTTATAAATCATGTACTTAGACTATTTTTAAAACAACACAATAAGAAGGGAAAGTTTTATGGACTACAATCTTCAAGTATAAAATAATTATGCAAAATTTGTGGTCCTGAGCTTTCTGACTGAGTTGACCTGAGACTTCTGACACTATGAAACCAAAGCATAGAAACGGAACAAATTAAGGAAAATGTGTTCCAGTTCACACATTTTACAGGAAGATACTTTTAAAAAATGACAGGGTACAGAAGGCAGTTGGAGTAGAGGTGTTGTTTTTGAATATGTAAAGACTATCAATGGGTCCTCTAATGTTTATGATTTCTACTACAGATTTACCACAAGTCTTTCTGCCTAAATATACTAATTTCCTCTTAGCAGGGAGATCCAAGCATTTTTCCTTGTGATTATCATCTTTCCAAAAAAACACTAAAGAAAGCCTTATAAAGTAATCTTTTAAACTGGGACTTTAACAAAATTGAACTTTCGTACCATTTGATTCTTTTCTCCCCTTTTTGAACAATCCTAAGAGCACTATTTATCTTTTTAAATGCACTTTATTGGTTTAAGAAATTCATACTCCACATTAAAATATAAGTATTTATGAATTTATTCCCTAGAGTAAAATTTAAAGTCTGGGGGACTTATTCATTATGTTGTTATCCTGCCTTCCCAAGCGGGCTATCTTAAAGCAACTGTTGAATGACTGGTTAAAAATAAGCCAGTACTCTGGGAGGTTCAGGCAAAATGGTCATAGATTTAAGCTTTACCTGGACAACTTAGTGAGACCTTGTCTCAAAATTAAAAATTTTTAAAAGTCTGGGGATGTAGCTCAGTTCAAAGGTCCTGGGTTTATACACATACATACATAGTAGGAATTAGAAAGAATATTTTATAGTTTTACTACTATTAACATGCTACTGTAACAAATTTTATACATGACCACTAAAATACAAACACTTTAGAAAACTGCACAATCCAGACCACTCAGAATTGATCAAATGCTTGGCATAGGATTTTGAATCATTTCTATTAAATGTTGGACATCAGACTGCTGATTTGGAAGAATAATATATTCTATAAAAATATCAGCCCTATATATATTTCTATGAAAATATCAGCCCTATATATATATTATTAGCGTTGTTTATTTTTCTGACCTGCAATCCTTTGAGTACAACACCTCTTCAGATAAAATATTAATGAAATATTTTCTTTATAGAAAATAGAAGACAGAATAATTCTGTGAATAGTCAAAAATCACAAAGTGTAACATCCCCATAAGATAACGGGAAACTTAAAAAAATTATTAACCTTAAGCTCTCAAGCTTTTCTGAGCAAACTGTGAAGGTATTTCCCTATTCTTGGCCAGTAAACTTTCCATTCCTCTGAATGTTGGATTTTAGATCCCTGAGGAGACTGCAGCCTTGTGAAGGCAACATATAGGTTAAACTAAAATTCAAGTTGCAAAATGAGTGAAAAGTTGGGGTTGGGGATTTAGCTCAGCAGCACAAGCACTTGCCTGGCAAGTACAAGGTCATGAGTTCGATCCCTGGTACCAAAAAAAAAAAAAAAGAGTTAAAAGTGCTTTTCATATTTCAAATTAAATAAATCTTAAAAGCACAATAAGAATTTTAGAATACGGTGGCAATTTACTTCCTCACTGGCAAGTCCTAAGACCATGTACAGAATACAGTCTCTCTAAAGTCCTAACAGATACCAATCACCTTTTATATATTATTTGATTTACTCCTAACATTTGGGTCAGTGTTAGACAAGTTAAGACTTTATTCAATAAATTCTCTGATTACGTAAGCATAATGATCTCTGGACACTGCGCCTACACAAAAGTAGTCTTGGAAAGCACCAAACATGTAACAGTAAGCAATCGATTCAAATCAACTTTTAAATCTCGTTTAAAATCACTACAACATAGCGCAATGAATACGCTTTGCTCCTTCATATTTTAGTTTAGTTGAGCTTGGGTCACTGCCATCTGCTCCATTTTTACATATAGCATGGGGTTAAGTCACAAAAACTTAGGTGAAAATGAGGACAGTGTTTTCTCAAGGGCAGTCAAACAACCTGAGGCAGTTTTCCAAACTTCAAGTAAGCTTATCGACTTTTCTTTTCAGTATTCATGTTTACATCACATTTTTTCCTACATTATAAATAAGTTATAACTAGTAATTTAAAAATATATTTAATTTCATTAAAAATACCAACCATTTCAGACTCAAGCATTTTTCCAGACACAAGAAAAATAGGTTTAGTAACCTGTAGGACTGAATTTTCCACTACGACAACCGATTTGCCTAATGACATTATTTATCGAGTTTATCAGTTATATTAGAACAGGCAAGTGTGAAACATCTTTCCAGACTCTACTTCCTACTTCTGAATAAGTTTCTTACTGACCTTCACAAGTGGAATCTGTCCAATGGGTACATTTTCAACCGGGACGTAACACGTATAACAGTAGAACATCCTTGAGCCACCACACTTGACACATTTTGATCTCCCACTTTGCTGAGCTTTTTGAAGAATTTCTTGAGATGCTAAGCGCAAGTTTTGAAGGGGATCTTCTGAAGCGATGAAGGTAGTTTGTGCCTGCTTTGTTTCCACAAATTTTGCACTAGTTTCTTCGTTTTCTTTAAGAAATACAGATGGACTGATAGACATTCTTCTTTTGAGTCACAATTTAAGATCTATTTCTAAAACACATATTATAGGTGCGCTGTTAAAAAAAAAAAAGTAGGAGCAAAATAAAAACAGGAAAAATTTTATTTGCTGTCTCTAAGAGAAAATTATTCACTTTAATTTACAACTATGTGCTGGTCTTAGAACTACTAACAAATACCAGTGAGTTTTAAAACCACTAAATTGGCACACCTTAAAATATAAAGTCAAGAAGCAATAAACTAAAAACAAACAAACTACAGTTATCCATTTGGACCATTTCTTCCATAAAATGGTAAGTACTATCTTAGAAAAATTACTTCCAATATAAAGTTTATGTACTGACAATCCATTTTTCTAGTACCTTTTTTTGTTCTAAAGATGACAATTATGTTTTATAAATATTAGGAATTCAATGGTTGTATGTCAGTGTCAGGCAGGAATATATTTAACTCTGTAGACTCTAACTCTGAATTTTAACATTACAGGGCTGGACATTAAATCTCACAATGAACACCAGTGAAATTAAAAGGCTGCAGTAAGAACAATAAAAGCCAGTTAGATGCTGTGATGTACAACTCCTTCCCCAAGGTACGTCATACAAATTCAAATTTTAAATTAACTTTGTCTAACCCTACTTCAGAAAGGGCTCAGCCCCTACTCAGGAGGAAGGAATGTCAAAGAATCTAACAAACAGGTCTTGCTGAGATTCCCCATCAAGGCAACCAGCAATGGTGTCTACCTCAGAGCGGGAGGTTGGGGAGCTTCTAGACAGCTGAACACATGGAGGCTCATGGAAAGGCTAACAGAGCCAGATGACAGGTGGGGAACACACTCCAACTCCACAGGGGTGAAGTCCCTGCACTGGGAAACTTCCAGACTTTTCCCTGTACATCTTTTCATCTGGTTGTATCCTCCAAATACAAGCACAGACTCTCCCTGGATTCTGTGAGCCACTCTAACCAATAATTGAAACTGAGGAGGGGATTATGGGAAACTCAATGTGTAGCTTGCCATCAGATGTTCTGGAGGTCCCAACTCACAACTGGGTCTGAAGCTGGGGCTGTCTTGAGGTGTAAACCCTCGATTGCAGGCTCTGACACTATCTCCAGCTACAGTCAGAACTGCATTCAATTACAGGACACCCAAGTGGTGCCCACTGCACAACTGCTTGCGTGCTGGTGAGAAGAAATCCACGAAGCATTTGAGGTTAGTTGTCCATGTTGTCGTGTGAGAGCAGAGAAAAAATAAGACACTTTGTTTTTCCTAACACAAATATGTTTTAAAATACATATTCTTCTCCAATTTAAAACACACCACTAAAAAATGAGACATCTACTATCAATTATAATTTGTAAAATATCCCATAACGTGTAGTACGTGATCTTAGAAGTTTTCAATTTTTATAGAGTAACATTCAAACAATGTATGATGCTTTTTAAAAATGCATTACACCATTTAAATTTTTTACTACTAGAAATGATAAAATAACATTCCTGCTTAATATTTTCTTCAAAGAAGGGTGATGGCTGCCAAAATCATTACTTGCATGCCCTGGAAGCAAGATATCTTCCAAGAGAGAAAAAGAGACTGAGGCTCTATTGATTTGACACGCATTCCACAACTGTAAAATGATTCTCTTACTACAGGGCTTATGGTATTGTGCAGTGTATGAAGTCTTCGAGCATAAACACTAACAGGAGAAAGACTGTGACTCTAACTGGAAATTTTTTGTGATCTCCCAAACAGAAAGTGAACAACAAGCCCAGACAGACATAAAACGTAATTTGCTAAGTTTGTGATGCTAATTTAATTACTCAAGAGTTGTTTTGTTTTGTTTCATTTTGTTTTGTGTTGTAAATCCCAGTGAGTTTGAGACCCAAATGAAGAAATGTAAAGAAAAGAATGTGGGTCACTGAAGGAAAGTATACTTGCCAAATTTACTGAAAAAGAAAAACAAAATACATCAGTAAGTATTTTTGTTGTATAGTGACTAGGCACAGATTCACATCTGAGGTGGTTCAAAGAAAGTAGTACTTGAAACTGATGGTCCAATCCTCATTTCCTGCCTCACAAATGGAAAATATCATTTACTTCTGACTGCTACTCCAAATCAGCTGCCTAAAAATGGCTTCGGGTCTTGTGAACATGCCCTTAGAGACCAGGAGAGTGTAAGATATTTAGTCGCCTCCTTTTTCTTGAAGTCTCAGAAGCCTTTGGGGAAAACATGAGTCTTTTAGTGTATCCCTAGAAAATGCATATGGCAGAACCATATTTTCCACACAGCTGTAGGTGTTTTGCAGAATCCAGTTACAGATCCAAGAAGAGACATCCTAAGATATAAAATTCCCTTTAAGGACAGAAATCGCTTTAAAATTTGGGGATGAAGGCAGGCATGGTGGCTATAATCCCAGCACTCTAGGAGGCTGAGGCAAAAAGGACCACAAGTTTGAACCTACCCTTGGCAACTTAGTTACTTAGGAAAACACTGTCTCAAAATAAAAACTAAAAAGGGTGCTGAATATGAAGTTTAGCCTGAAGGCCTTGGTTCAACCTCCAGTTCCAGAAGAAGTTTGGGAAGAGCTCCTATTATAGTAATTGCTGATGGACGAAGCATCAGCTATTATAAACCAACAAAGGCCAGCATTGTTGCATCTAGGAAGCTAATTATGTTTCATCTATACTCTTGATTCAGACTGTTCTTGTGTCACCTGTTTCCTCCTGAGAACTATTTTAAAGCTGTAATAGTTACTGAGTTATTCGTAGCACGGGACTTATCCTAAAAAGGACTAGACTCATTCAATACTATTTACTCCCTTGGGTACTTCGGCGGCTACTTACTGGTTTTGCATGTGGAACCAATGGGTCTAGGCACAGCGGGGTTGAAGAATGCATTTCCAGTGGATACTATCAAAGTCAACATGACTGCCTGATAGTCAACTAAAAACTACCTGATGAGTTTTTGGAAACAGGTTCCACAAAATGCAGTCTTTTGAGATGTCTCAAGAAATATAACCCTGAATTTCGCAGGCATTTTACTCACATTAACCAAACAGAAAAGGAAAGCCTTTCTCTGCAAAATCAAACGACACAAATGCCTGAGAGGAGACAAAGGAAACTCACTACCTCACATAGCCACTGTCATTGATGGCGGAGGTGGCTACATAATAGAGGCCAGCAGTTGTAAATCATGGACAGCTCCCTGCAAAAGCCTCTGAAATCTTGTGAGCAGGGAATGTGCCTTGACCTAGCTAATACCATGCCTCAAATGTGCATAAATAAAACCTTCAAACTGTACTTGTTAACATCGAATACGTGTTGGGGAAATATAACTATAGAGTTGTGGGGGCTAAAGACTTAGAAAATACCATGACTGTTACTAAGGAACAGACAAATAGTTTTAGCGCCTCAATGGTATATCCATTATTCTACAGTTTAGGCTGAAAAACTCCTTGTAGCAGTTTCCAAAAAAAAAAAAAAAAAGTATACTCACAAAGTTACATCATTTCTACCTTGTACAGGACCTTCTACTTTCAGACCCAAGTCTGGACTCTGATTCATTTATTTGATATATCCTAAGTAAGCCAGAGTAATCTCTTCTGCCTCTTCTCCTCTGAGCACTTTCTGGTTCCACACATTTGACATGGAAAGACATACTTAGTATAAAGGAAACTTTCAGTGAAGCGTGAATCCTAGAATTCTTTCCTGATCTTATGTATTCCTGATTCTCGCAAAATAGAAGGAATTCTTAACTAAACAAAGTCATTCTGAAAAGTCACACAGTAAGCACACTGCTACAGGTGTACCTGACAAACTACCTTTATGGGCCATCTGCGGCCGGCACAAGTGGCAGCCTGGCCACTTCTTTTTTTTTCCCCTCCACAAAACAGTAAAGGAAGACTCCTACCTTTTCCATCATAGTAAGTTAACCCGCCTCTCCGTGGAACCTGTGTAAAATCCCCTTACCCTGTATTGTGAACTAATTCGGTGCTACTTAAAACCCACTTCGAATTTCTTTCTGGAATATTTTTAAAATTTTACTAGTACATGTTTACAGTACATGCTATTTGCAGCCATTTTAGGGAGTAGGTATATGTATTTAATATAGGTTAATTCTTCCCCTACCCCATTTGTGGATCCCCTTTCCATTGCCAAAAGATCTCTCTTCCTGTTTCCTACTGCCTTTCTTAAGAACTTGTCATCTAATAAACACAGGTCCAATATTCGGTTTGTCTTAAAAAATTCAAGAAACCA